>VZSV01000012.1:0-29980 GCA_013398735.1 Nothocercus julius
GTGCTTGAAAGGGAAGAGATGTTGGAGAAAGGAAGTTGTTGTAGCCCCGCATTTCCTTTGGCATCCCCTTTCCAACAGTAGTGTATTTGGGGCACACAGCTTTCTGGATCTGCTGACCCTAACCCTAGACATACTCTAGTGTATAGGCATAGTGTTCGGTACCCAGGGGTAGCCCTACTAAAGCCCTTGGACATAGTCAAAATGCTCCAAAACACCTCCTACCCAGCACATCTCCACTCTGATGCTTACTGAGGGTTTGAAACTTCCTATGCATGCTTCTGTGAGATCTCCAGAAAATCTAATCATAAATGTTGGTGCCTCAACTCTCTTTTCTTTTCTTTTAGAACAGCTTTGGTTGTAGAATTGTCTGAAGATCCTCAGTCAGAAAGACTTCTGGTATGTAGATTTGAAGTCTGTCTCCTTGATCTCCACTGGCACTTTTAACACTGACACTTTTAACACTAATTGTAAGGTAAGGACTTTGGAGCAGTGAAGACTAATGCTTTTTAGCATGGGATAAACCGGATGCTAAAACCTCCTTTGCTTTTGCTACTGATCTTGGCCAAATCACTTCAATATAACTGGGCCTCCATTTCTCACTTCCTCCTCCTATAAAAGAGGGGGATGCTGAGTATTACATACAGTGAGACATTTAGATAACATGTCAGTCAAAGCCCTAAGAATGCTTTTTCAGGAGGACAGGATAAAGGTGGCAGATTCGGTAATGCTCAGTGTATGTTTGCTTGCTTGTTTGTTTGTTTGTTTGTTTTTAATTTGTTGGGTGTTTAATTAGAAAAACCTGTCAAGTTTCCAAAAAAAAAGTTTGATTCTTTAGTTGGAAGTGTCTTGTTTTTGAAATGTCCTTCATTGTTCCTTAGATAGAAAAAAAAAAATGGCTAGAATGAAACCTTTTAATTCCATGAAAAGGAAATGTTTTGTTTGATCTAAAATATGGCTCATTTAAACTTCTTTAGCAACTTTTAAAATGCAGCTACATTACTTTTTTTTTCCAATTGGATCTAAAATGCTATTTTCTCACATCTTTCATAAACTAAGAAATCTGTTACTTGCTACTATGCTATTGATAAACACTACCTTGAAATATACACTTGCTGTACAAAAGCAATATTAAATTTACTATAGAAATTGGTCACTTTGACTTTTCTGGTCACTGGTATATAAATTGCATATAAAACCAAAATCAATTACTTTACCTTCAGGACACCTTGTAAGATTGATCTGTGCAATCTACAGTTTAAGAAGCAAGGAAAAGCTAAGATTGTATCTGCAATTACCTCAAAATATTATTCTTTGTTGCGAATGATTTATGACTGAGAATCTCTTGCCACCTCTGTTTGCAGAGCTAGGTTTGACTTTCATGTCTCTCAACAGGACTGAGTTCTGGACAAAGTTGTTTTTGATAAACCCTGAAATTCCCAAGCTGCCTTCTTTTCTGCAGAGTGATGCTATCATGATTTATGAAATGAAAAGCTCCTAGAGTTTGTTTCACTTGGGGTGTGGACAAAACGCTCCAGAAAGTTTTTTTTTTAATAGCAAAACGTTATGTGAGAGACTTTCTGCTGAGAACCTGGAGTGGAAAACTTTGCAGCTAAATTGAGAATAATATTTTTCCATCTAAGCTGACCTTTATGCTAATGCATCCTCCTCAGTCTTTTAAACTGTGTGTAGCTTCTACAGGCTTATAGTTGTGCTTTAACACTTGCACTGGAGACAAAACTACTTAGGACCTTGCCAAAGAGAGATGCCTTCATTCCCCTTTGAATAAAATGGTTCTGTGCTTTGGTCTGACTTCCAACACCACCTGTGTCACTGCCACATCACCACGTGGCATCTTTGCCAGTGCAGACTGTGTCAGCCCTGCTTTTTTCACCCACTCTGTGTTTCCTGAAGGCCCTGGGAGCAACATTCTCCACATCGCCATCATTGCCGTGTTTAGCTTGGTCAATTCCTCAATTTTCCCAGTTGGCAAACTGGGGTATTTAGCTATTTAGGTATCAGGTAGGAAGTTGTGGGAATAAGTAAATTTGTGACTGTGTTAAAGGGAGGACACTTTGTGTGAGTTTTAGGAACAGATATTTTGAAAATATTGTAGTTCATGAAATTAATGGACACAGCAGTAAAATAGGGAAAGGAATTCAAAGGAAAACTAATCATGAGACTCATTGATGAATCAGGTTATTTTTTTAAAGACCCTGGATCTTTCTGCTCTTTAACAAGAGTGAAAACGAGTTTCAAAAACACCTAAAGCTTCCACAAACTGCAATTACCACAGAATTCTGCAAAATATTGGAAGGAAACTGCTTCACCTCTGAGGTTAGTACATCCCTGTGGCCTTGGAACAAATTAACATTCTCTGTGTGTGTGTGTATAGAGGTTTCAATTCAGTGTCTGAAATAGCGTGTCACAGCCCCCAGAGTGGTGTGCAAGGAAGATTGCTTTGGGAGAAAAACCCAAGTGCAAGTTCTGCTTTATACCTCCTAGAATTAATTTGCACGGTCTCTTTCATCCAAACCTTTGAAAATAGTTCAGAAATGTTAACTGATACAGTCTGTGTTTCATGGCAGATCACATTCTATTATTTTGAATTTTGCAATCACTGCACTTTCTTTTACTAGAACCAAAACACTAAGTAAAAATCTGCCTCTTCCTGTGTTGCTTCAAGACTAAATGGAAGAAACAAATGGTGGCAGTCATATGCACTAAACCATAGATGCAGAAAGTGTTTCTGGTTCCAGAAGTGTACGGATGTGATAAGAATGGCTGTTTTGCAAATTCCTGCCATTCATAATGGTGGTGATACTTATGATCATATAACAAGTTTATAAACTCTGTAAAGATGAAATAATAATCAGCTTTCAGATCATCACTGAGCCAAAATTCTTAATCATTCTCCATTTCTGGAAGCTTCTGAGCAGCTTGTTGCTTCTTATTTTCCTAGCTCTACTCATGGTTATGAAAATTTCTCTAGAGCCTCTGACTTACAGGCCAGAAAGCAAAATAAATGAAGAATGACTCCCATTTAAATCATAGATCACCAAGCAGTTTGGTTCTGTATGGTTGATCTGACCTGAGTTCTTCCAGCAGACAGAAATGTGCATGTAGGGGGGGAGAGGGTTGTGTGTTTGTTTGTTTTTCCATGAAAGGTTATTCATCCCACTAATTCTACATTTTAGATTAAAATCTAACTTTCAGCCTCCTGCAATGTATAGCTAGCTCACAGATGTAGGACTAGATTATTTTATCTTTTGTATCCGACCAGCTGTTATTTAAATCCATGTAAATTGGGAGTGATTTGATTTATTGAATTGAAATGTGGTTCCAATGGTGTGATAATGGTTTAAAATAGAAGGAGGTAGAGATGTACACCTTATTGGAGATTCACATAATGTATTGAATGAATTCACTTTAGTTTCTTGAGGCTACAGTATGCATCTCTGAAAAGAAACCTTGTAGAGTTGATTTGCACCTCCCTTAAAAAAAAAGATCTTTTAGCTATGGATCAAAATGTTTGCACTGTTCTTGTAAATATTCTAGTGGGACCATTTTTTTCCCTCAGTGTATCCTCATTGGATCCTTTCCAAAAGCATCTGGCATGAACTTGTTTCATTGTTTCCAGTTATTTCTGGAATCACAAATACAATCCCCACAGAGTCTTTATAGATTTTTTTTTTCCTCGTAGTTAAAATCCTTTTCTTTCTTGTTGTTGCACAGTGTGCTATTTGTTTCATTTTTACTGATGTGATTTTGCTGGCATTCACAGATTTTATACAGTTGTTACCCTGTTATTAGGGCTTACATGATTTAACAAAGCGAACTGCTTGTAAAGCATTCTGTAAAGATGTATAGACATTCAACATAGGCATTAAACTTTCCTAACAATTCTTTAACTTAAGAGCTTCACTATTTATCTTTGTGACCTTCAGATGAATGTTCTTTTGGTCTTTATAATGGTAGCCAATGGCCCACTTGGCTTTTAAAGTTGTCTCAGTGTTTCTCTTGGTCTTGTTAGGTATATTCTACCAGTTTATGCAGCTATGCATTTCCCATATTTCATCAGAAGGATTTGTTTGTTTGTTTGTTTGTTTGACCTCTCTGTGTTAAAAAAAACATATACTCTTGGTTCCCTATGCCTTTCCTTGAATCTCTGATGCTAGGCATGTGGCATTTTGGAATGCATGTGTGCTTGGGTCCAAACGGCACTTGAATTAGCATTGTTTTTCATCTTCTCTTTTTCTTTCCCTTGGCTCCTGGCAGGCTTGTGATCAGCATGAGTGAAGCTTCAAGTCAACTGGCTCAGTGGCCACAGTAAGCTCATTCCTGCCTTTCTGCACTGCTAGTTGCTACAGACAGGAACTGAAACTTGTTAGGATCACAGATAGCAGTGTCAAGTGCTCAAGTGCTATAGAAACCTTTTGTAGAGATTTTATGTTTCAGCAGAAATTACTGGAGCTCTGAGCATGACTCTTGGGATAGGATGGGAGCCAAGAGGGACGTACCTCACTGGATCCCATTATCCTAAGAGAATGTGGAAAAATCTCCGGGGAAACTTAAACTATTTGCCTTGACAAAGTTGTGGGTGCCTGAGTCTAGTGCTGGAGATAGATAGTCTTGCTTCAAGTGGGAGGCTGGGCTACATGCCCCAAAGTCCCTACCAACCATTCTTGTGAATCACTGACAACTGTTTTGCTGGAAAACCAAACAGGCAATTAGTCAATGTAGCAAATTAATAAATAAAAAGAACAGAAAAGCTGTACTGCAGAGTATAAGTAAAACATAATGTGAGGGAAGAAATGAGAGATGAGGGAGTGTCCAGATGTTTTACAGTAATTTCTAGTGATGGATTTAAGGAGAAGAGAAAGCTTCCAAAGCCATGCATTTCTTTTAGCATTTTAAGGAAAGTAAGTTATTTACGGAAGTTAATGTTGAATTTAATGAGACTTTACAACACAAAGATTACCAAAACCCCTACAGAAAACTGAAATGACAAGACATAAGCAGTAAGATCGTAACTAAAGAGGTGAAAGAGAAACAGAAGTATATCACAACTGGGGTACTTACAGGATTTAATGGGTGAAACATAATAAAAGGGTTGTAATGCTTTTCTGCAACTATTCTCCTTGAGTGATGTCATGAGTGAGGGCAGGCTTCTTGCAACACAACTCTAGGAGCTGTTGAGTGAAATTTACTTAAATCCTGAGAATGTTTTATCTGTGTCAGGAGCTGTTCAACAATGATCTTCCTCTGGTACCATAAGGAGTCATTAAATGTAACTCCTAGGGGTCCAAAATGACAGGTGTAAGCACTTCAAAAAGCAGCTGGAATGTGACAGCCAGTGTCACCTGAGCCTCATTTGCTCTTATGATGAGATACAGAGTGATACAAAACATACAGTTATGATATGATAAATGTTCTCTTGTACTTGACAGTATATCACAGCTTTTGTTCCTATACCTGGAGATTAAAATAATTTGACCAAGACCTCAATTTTGCTCACCCCAGTAATGGCCAGGAAGTGTTCTTAATTTGGTCAAATACATGGGTGAACTGGCCATTTGACAAAGCCCCTAAAATTGCTGTCACTTGCTCAGCTGTGTAATGTAATAAAATGACTCAGTGTAACGATGGGCACAGCATGGCAAATGGAATCCATGTACACTGTGGAGAGCATGATATTTTCTGCTTTGTTTAGGCAGAGAGACAATCTTCTCCTGGCCGGCTGGCAAAAATATGAAACTGCATGGGTTTCATGTCCTGCAGGAGCCATGGCAGGTGTATCACTTCTTAGAGGTTAGAGATTATTATTTTAAGAACAGCAAAATCAGTGATGCAAAAGCCTCATATCCATGAGCTGGGGAGAAGTGACTGGGTATCATTCCTATAACAGATGTCCATGAAAGCTAATATTTGGGCCTACTGAAGAGTGTCCAGTCTGTGGTTTAAGATTCTAACTCAGTTTTTCCAGGATTACTTGCATTAAAAAGCTTGTCTCTAGTACATTTCTCTATGAAGATATATTCTGAAAAAGTAAATCAATTTAAACTTATCACAAGTTTCATAAGGAAGAAGCATTTGGCCTGCATATAGGAGCAAGAAAAGACCTAAAGATGCTGGCTATACATCGCATTATATGTAACCAAGCTAAGTCATTTTAATTCAGTGCCTGCCTGACTTTTAAACCAGGCATATGTAAGGTACTATGATTGTGGTGAAAATAAACTCTTCGTTTGAAAGTACAAGGAGAGAAAATTGTTTTAAAACTTGCTCCAAAATCTTAACATTTGCTTTTGCTGTACCTGAATGTGAAATAGAAAGTGTCTGTACACCAGAGAAGAATGATACAAAAAAAAAATTAAAAAATCACAGTAGGTATTATCTGCAGTACTGCCTGCCTAGCAATTATAACAGTTACATGTGGAAGTAAGGCTTCCAATTTCCAGCAGTTAAGAAGGCACCTTTTTATTAAAAGCAAAAAGAGAATTCACTACCTACTGATCTGTCAGATTAATCCACAAACTCGTCCAGTGCCAATGGTTCTGTTTGCCCCAGTATTTTTTGCAAATGGAAGACAAATATGTCTCTGCTGATTTCAGAGTTGAGGAAAAAAAAGCAAGTTAGCACAGAATAGCAGTAGTTTGACATAGCAAAGGACATGCTTTGCTCCAGGATATTGAAGTTGAGCGTATTGATTTCTGAAGCAATTAACACATGCTTCTTCTTGATCCATTTGCCCTTTCTCCCAATCTAAGCTTAGGCAATAACAGTCTGAAATCAGGACTGCTCTTGCTCTTTCGGTGAAAAGATTCCAGAGAGAACAGAAACTGTCTGACCAATTTCAGACAGCGCATCTATGTTAATAAACATCCTATAGTGAATGAATTTAATGAATTTATCACTTGAAAGAAGAGCTGCAATTTAACGAAAATATGTTGCATTTAAGTGCAAAGCTGAGCTTTCGCCAGGGAGTACAACTGGTGTATGAAACAAATTCTTTTACCAGTTTCAAAAGACCTTATCATGAGTATCAATTAGAGGAATTTTATCCTTAGAACTTAAAATTTTCTTCATTATGGCACAGATTTGGAACCCCATGAGAAAAGGCCGATAACACATTTATTCTAAAACAGATATGGGACCACATACTGTTGTGACTATGGACTATGGTGAATTGTTGATCTATAATATTGTAAAAATGTATTTCTATTGGCCAGGCCTAATACAACATCCACAGAAGAAAACGTGATTCTTTGACTTGATGGGCCTTCTTAGATTCTTCAGCTAGAGTTATCATATTTGTATATAAAATGAAGAATAAATCAACAGAAAGTAAGATTAAACAGTTTAAAGGTCTTAAGTCTGCTATAGAGTGTCTGTGGATAAGCAGGTGGTCTTTGTAGCATACTCTGATGGGAGGAAAAAAAAAGATGCAGTTTAGTCTAGAAGGGAGATCAGGCATCTGTGGAAGGCTCTGTTTCTAGAAAACAAGTTGTAAGAGAAATATGCTGCACACTTTGAAACTATGCTTGTAATTGTTTTTCTCTGTGGCGTGGGAGAAAGCAGTCTTTGAAGGTACAAGGTCATCTTCCTGCTATTTCATGTGTACATCAGCAGTCTCCTACTAGCAGAGAGATTTTATGATTTAACTAGATCCTGCCTTCCAGCCAGACTGCTATTCAGCCTCCTCTCAGTCCTTAGCTTTGATTTTCACTTGGTCAGATGTGATTGCAATGGATGAAGATAAACCAGAGTGAATTGTTGTATTTTCCATGGTTTTCTTCCTTTCAGATAGCTATAAATTATGTGTTTGAATATGAAACAAGAAAAGGAAGAGAGGTGGATTAGAGAAGAAGGAGAAATAGAACAGTGAGTCACCCTGTCCAGTATCTGCCCGAAGTTCTATATTCTGCTCCCTTCTTAAATATAGAAATGATTTCATTCAATTATTAACTCTTGCCAACTAAGCATTTAGTATGAAAGGGGCTCTTGGATGCTGATTCACAGTGATGGTTCCCTAAGTGAAAACTGGAGCAATCATGTATAATCTCTGCAATAAATCTTGACTAAAGCAGAAGATACGTATTTAAAATGCTTTTATTCAGTGCTTGTCGCTTCTGTCTCCCGTAAATGGTGAGCAACACTAATGGCAACTGATAGATACTTTTCTACAGAGATTTTTCTGTTGGGGTACAGATCCCACTCAGGCAATAAGTTTTAGAAGATAACAAAACTTTTCTGCAGCCTGTGGAAGCTTCCTACCATCCATATAATTTCATGGTAATTTAATGTTCTATATTTGGAGCCTCATACACTAAGTCTGCAATTGCTCCTGGTAGGCCTCTCTGCCCACACAGAATGCTTCTGATTTCAGATAGTGTCTCACACAGACAAAGTGGTAATAACCACTCTTTGATTTTGGATATGGGATCAGAAAATAGAGACATAACCCAAAGAGATCTAAAACCAGATTTTTTCATTGTAATATGGGATATGAGCCAGTCTCTGGAAGTTGGTAACTAGAAGCAGGTATTCACTGGATCCGTCATTCAAAGATCAGGACCAGGGACTGGCACACTGGCAATTGTGTCATTATCTATGTGCTGAGATGTTGGGAAAGCTACTGCTGTTGAATGGTGTAAGGAAGTTGGTGACATTTTGCTTGTAATGTTTTGTTCTCCAGCATGAAATATTTTAATGTGAACAGTTTGGAGATTGAGCTGGAAATTTTAAGATGGTGAAAAAGATACTACCATTTTGTGAGACAGCAGAGAGTCACACATTTGAAACAATAGGTTATTTATCAAGTTAAAGAAGAATTTCAACTATTTGAGCTGAACTAGTTTGTCATGGGAACTTTTTTGAAAGGCTAGGATATTTCCCTACTTGTTTTAGGATCTGAAAGCTAAATGGGAGTCAATAGCACAATGTATTTTATTTTCACATGGGAAAGATGACTTGATTTCTCTCTATCATGAACCTGTGATGGTGGTTACCCTTTTTCCAGCCTGATGAAGTCCTTAGTTGCAGAGGGACTTAGATGCTAAAATCTGAAATCGAAGAATATATATTACACACAAAGCCACTGTAGGAAAATATGAGTGCACTTCAAAAAATATGTCTTAATGTATTATCTTTCACCTTGGGCAGGTCAATAATATGTGTTTCATCTTGGTTTTCAAAAGTTACTGTCATCTGCTTCACCTTGCTTGCCATGCTTCACTGGAAAATGTAGCATTTTCCTATTGCAGCAAAATAGCTTTGTATTTCTAGGATCAAGTTTCTCCTCATTCTTTTAGAAGCCATAATGCTATGAAAAGGGAGAGGGGTTTAGTAGATCTGGCCTGCTCAAGCAAGAATTATGTTAGTTTCTGTCATTCGTGTTGTCAGGTTTATTCAGGCTTTATATTCAAAATCTGCTGTAGTCCTTTGAGTCTAGCCATAGTCTGGTTTGTGTTTGTTACTGCTCTGCGGGAGTAGTCATGCAGAAGAGGATAGCCTAGAGGGAATTCCCAAACTCCTTTCTTTTGGTGGTTCATCATTTCCTGTAGCCGATGCTAGGTGTAAGTGTATGCCATTGTAACATTTGAGTCCTCAGAACAATAGAGTTTGCCTCAAATGAAGAGACAAAGTAAATCTTTGTCCATTCCTTGAACCAAGTGCAGTGAGAGACTGACATTGCAGGAGTCTTGGAGGTCATGACTGTCCCTTTCATGGTCCTGGCTATCAACCTATTCATGTTCATTGAATTTCTGCCCGTGGAAAAGTCAGCCATCAGCAGCTGTGACTGAAAGCAGGGAAGTTGTTTGGCTATCAGATCCTTTGGATCCAATTCATTCCTTTTGTGGGAGAAGAAGAGGGCCCAGAACTTAAGTAAGTTGGATATGAAAACATAGAGCTTCTACGTGAAGCGGTACAGTGCTTGTGGTTGTCCTTCCTTTGGCTTCCTTCAGGAAGGGGCTGGGAAGGAAAAGTCCTCCCTCTAATGCTGATCCTAAGCTTTCTCCCTGTAATGCTGATTAAAGTGGGGAATTCCCTACTGGAATGTGGGGGGCGAGGGTGTGGGGGGTGAGAGGAGAGAGAGAAAAACAGAAAATACAAATAAGTATACCCAGAATTTGTCAGAATTCAGATGCACAACTGAAAAAAAAAATATGTGCACAAGACTGCAGTAAGCAAAAGGGCTGAGGGTGGTGGAAATGGAGGGAAAACAGGTGCCAGAAGGAAGGACACAGCACCTGAGGAGGCTTAGACTGCAGAAGCAAATTTGCCCCCCCCTCCAAAAAAGAATTAGGTAGAAAAGCAAGAGAAGACTGATGTTTGTCTGCCTTCTTAGCTGTTTTGAGGACAAGACCCCTATAAATCCATTCTTTTGAGTAAATGAAACAGAATCTAAACTTTTTCTTAAAAAGGCCATTCTGAGTGAGTGTATAAGGGAAGGCAGTTTATTGCCATTCCAACTGTTACTTGCTTAAATGACGATTCTGCTAAGGTGCAGTCTAGTCAATATGTAATTGCCTTAGCAGTGAGAAAAGTGAGCATTTGCTTGCCTTATCAGTAGCTTTAACTTGGCCAGAATGTCCATAGACAACAACTGGCATTTACACTGCAACTGCCTACCATAAAGTGGTACAAATAAGAGTATTTTCAGGCAGAGATATGAAACAAAAAACAAATTGAGTTTTGCAGGCATCTGTTTTGGACAATTACTGGTGATAAAATTTATGAACAACCACTGGAGTGCACACAACTCACACTTAGGATTTACCTTCTGTGAGAAGAAATGTTTAGGCAAAGTGCTGTCTGAACTTTAAACAGGAAGATGAAGAGCCGAAAATACTGAATACCATTCCTTTCTCAGGATTCACGGAGAGTCTGCAGCAGATGTTGGAAGCACTGAGGATCTCTAGTGAGGGAGGCAAAGAAAACAGTTCCAATCTGAAAGATTCAAGGCCAGGATTTGATTTTTATAACATGTTGTGGTTGTACAGAGGCAGAAGCTGAGAAAGGAAAATTAGGGGCCCTGATGAGGGTAATCATTAATTGCGAATGATCAGTGTAGTCTGCTTCATCTATGACATTTATGCCAATTTACAGAAAGATCTAAGGATATCAAATGCTACACTCACCCAGTAATGCTGATTACTTATTAAGGATGAGCTTCATAACTGTCATCAACAATGTATTACAAAAGTAATGCCTTAGACGAGATAAGGGTCTTCTACATCAGTCTGGTACAAATTCACAGTAAATACTTGCCAGGTCAGACAAGTTTGATCAGCTGTAGTGTGCTTGTAAAGATTATCTGCCTGCTTATTTCTTGCTAGGAATCGTCTTCCAGTCTTGGCAGACACAAGAGAAGTTACTGCCAAATGTCTGCTATTATGCAATGCCAGTTACATGTAAATAATTCATACTTCATGTAGAAAACCCTTCTTTGATGATTAAGGCCAGAGAAGAAAACCTTAGGCTACAGACCTTGCAACTGAACATATCAAACACACAAAGGCAGGGGGAGGCAGGCAGAATGAAGACATGAAAAATGTTTTCCTTCAGGCTTTGCAGCAGTTGTGGGATTAGAGGAGGTCCTTCTGAGGCCCTCTTGCTCTGGGACATATGAGCTCTCATTCACAAACTTTTGCGGTTTCTTCCTCCAGTGATGTGGGGATGGGCTACTCCCAGGCTGTTGTGGCACTGTGCTGTCTCTGCAGAATGGACAAGGAGCCCAAGGCCTGCTGCTATACTGGAGGAATTGCGAGCACAGCTGGCACTCAGCAAACGCTTGGCATATTCATGTGTTGATTGCTCATCTGGGTTGCTGGTGGAAGTCTGGAGAAGTTCCTGTCTGCTAAACTCCCTGCCAGTATCACCTTCTGTCACATAATTACCCTGTGCCTCAGTTTCCAGATTGTTTGCTGGGATCTCTTAAAAAAATTCTGAATGGTTGCAAAATAAAAACAAATTTGATATCCCATACTCTAAACTGGCTTATCTCCATGCTCTAGCAATATGAGTATGAATATTTTTATTACCTCATCCTTTATTAAAAATAACTGGCCCAGGGAGAGATCACATGGATCTGCTATTGGGAGTTCAGCCTCAGGCAGTCCCATGTGTATGATATGGAGCTGGCACCAGGGCCAGCTGACTGCTGTGGGAGGGCAGAACTCATTTTCCTCTCTGCCAAAGACTCCTCGGAAAGCTGGGGGTACTCAGAGCAGGCACACACCACCCCTTTGCCAGAGCGTCTTGGGTCAAAAGGTGTCTTTAATAATATGACAGTGAATGAGACCAGCAAGTCTACTTTCCTATCTGCATTTTAGTACAACTGTTGACTAGCACTGCTGTTAAAGAGTGTGGAAAATGCTCGACAGAACCTGATTAATTAAGGGCCAAAACCCTTCCTTTATGCAGTTGTACTTTCTGGTGCATGTAGGACAGAGGAAGGGAATGGCTTGAAGGCTGGTTTTGTAAGAGACATTCCCCAGATGCCCTGAGACACAACTCACCTGGAGCTGTGCCTTTCCTCCTGTTTTCTCGCTGGTGACTTCAGTCCGAGTATCACTCGCTCTCCTACAAATACACTGCATACCAAGCAAAGTGAAACTCCGTGGTTGATCTCATGGTGTAAAAGGTGATATAACTTGGTTTAAGTATTTTTTCTGCTGTGTAGTAAATGGTTTACAGTCAGTTTCCACAGCCCTTTCAGATTTGCAGAGCTATTACTGATGTTAGCAAGTGTGAAGCTAAACTATTCTCTGTCTGCATGTGCTCAGTTAGCATGTCCCCTAATTTATTATCTGTTAGGGTAAGCTTGTCAAATTACAAAGGCATCACTACAGAAACATCAGTATCATCAGCTATGTATTATGTCCCTGTTCCCACAACAAAGCTGAAGTTAACAAGGAGCTCAAATGTTGCATTATCAGGATTGGGGCTCCGCCTGCGACTTATTTTACTATTTAGTAACCAAGACATTATTTTCTGTGTGCGGCATTTCTGTGTGCTGCTGTCAAATGCAGTACTGCATGAGGACAACCAGCCATTCTGTGCTTATTTCAGCACTGTCCGTGTAGGCTTTCTGTTGGAGACCTGCTTTTGTACTTCCCTCTTTTTGACCTCAAAATCTAAAATAGATGAATAGATGCCATTCTGAAGGAAAAAAAAAAAAGTGGTTATTTGTTTGCTTTTTTTGTTTTGTGTGCATGTGTGTGTGTTGTGTTGTTTTTTGTTTATTTTTGTTGTTTTTTCCATAGACCAGCTATTCTCTTTCCTGCTCTCTCAAGTCCTCTTTCAAACTCCCTCTTTCCAAACTAGAGGAAGAATGAACAGCCTCTGGATTTGGAAGTAGTTTGAATTGGGAGACTGGGTTGGCCCATTAAAGACCCATGGCCCATGAGAGAATCCTAAAATTGGAGTTTGAATGAGGTCTCTGTTTCTTCAGCGTGACTAAAGTTCTGGTCTGGGGTTTTATCATAAGTCCTGGTCTGTTCCCTACCACAGGTGCTGCTGACCTGGTCAGTGTGAACGTGCCTTCTTACCCTTGTCTGGAGGACTCGGTCTGTATCGGAGGGAAAGTGTACGTTGCTACACGTTTCCAGGAAGGTTGTGCATATAGTGCAGAAGAGCTTGTAACAGGCCCACTTACCTAGGTTGGGTTGAATCGTTTTAACCATGGTGGTATAGGCTCTGCTCTATCTTGTAGATAGTTGCAGATATTTGTATAATCCCTTTGTAATATAGTAGGTGGCTGATGGAGGCCACCAAGCAAAAAGTTGCTCAGGACACTGCCAAAAACAAAACCAAAGATAATGTTCTTCAGAAAGAAGGCTTTACTGTATTTTGGGTTGGGGTGTTTGAGGAAGTGAGAACAGACACGTATGGAAAGGGAGAAAAAACAGCTGACTGCAAGAGCCTGAGAAAAAAAGCCTAAATAGGGTTTAGCTGTACAGGGGAGGAGGACACTGCATATTCTTTTCAAGTTTGCCAGCAGTTTTGTTGCTGTCACTTTCTTTTCCTACCTGAAACAACCTGCCTAGTGCTTGGCTGCAGATGAGTAATGTATTTTCCTGATATTTAAGAGTCATGTACTTAGGAATGTAACACCAAAGTGTGGATGAAATACATGCCCATCATCAAAGGCAAGGGCTGTCTGAGGTACTGCGGCTAGCTAGGGCAGAAGCATTGCTCTGCCATATGCTGTGCTGCGCCTGTCCCCGCGCTGCAGGAGACTCAACTGTGGGCAAACGGGACCACGGTCAGAGGTGCAGCTGCATGGAGATTTGGGTTCTATGCACAGTGTCCTTGTCATGCCAGCTACAACGAGAGAAAAGAAAAAGCGAGAGAGATGGAGCGAGCTGTGTATCTCCCAGCTGATGCCTAGCAAAGTGCTGACTATCTTTGTAAAACTGCTGCAGGACAATTACATTTTAGACCCAACTTTACAGGGCCAAATAACATTGCGTGTTACAGTGGAGGGCTCATATATATGAAGCATGAATGAGCAAGGAGAGAAAACAAATGTGTGTGAAGGACAGAAGGGGATGAGAAGGCAGATGTTAAATGTAGAGACTGAACTCAGGGTCAGCAACAGGTGCAGGGTCAGGCCCTGGCTTTAGTGTTTTTTGAGATACTGACCATTTTGCCACTCTTTTAAAGACAAACAATCCTTTCATTCATGCATTTTTTTTTTGTGTCCTTTTTGGTCTTTTGGAGATTGGGAAATGAACATACCTAAAATCAGCCTGTAATTGCCCACATGTGACTGGGCTGCATGAGTTCCCTGCATTGAGCACTCAGCAATGTTTCCTAACTGCATGAGATAAAGTTTTGGTGGCAGCGTTTTAGCTTGGTCCAAGATGTAGCCCTCAGGGCATTTAACATCCTGGAAGGCTGATTAACACTGAAGGGAACACTGAAGACCTTTAGCTCACTAGAGGTTTCAGTTCTCATGCATCAAATGCATGGAAACATGGCATGAATGCCCAAAGAGAAATATTTAATATCAATGATGTAATAGTGTGGTATTTGTTCATTGGCTCTCGAGCATTATTCAACACATCTTTCTTAGCAGAGTGATCTTGGTGAAATGGGATTTTAATAAAAGCAAGCAGTACAGAATATCATTAAACATTCAGAGCAGCATCTATGTTTCCTTTCTAATGCTGTGGTGCTGAAAACACATCCCATTTCAAAAGCGAATGTTTAACTACAAATGTAATTTGCAAGAAAAGACTTTTTTTTTGAAATCTACTTAAAGCATACATATTAGCAGAGCAGCCTTTCTTGCAAGGTTTTAATTATTTTTTTCTTCTTTTTTTTTTCCAAAGGAGCTGCGCAAGAAAGTTGTAAGTTGTTCAAGTGATTTCTCCCTAGCTATTCTGCTGAGTGATTCCTAATTACCCTCAGCATTTGGAAGGTGAATGGTACTCTTATATAATCAACATTAATAATTCAGCCTAGTCCAAGAAAGCTTATTGCAGCTAGGTCTTTGATGCCAGAAAACTGTACTGTAGTATTCATTCTCAGATTAATTAATAAGCTCCTAATAAAGCCAGGCCAGCCAAAGTATTTTAACTTGGCTTCTACAGTTAAAAATGTTGCTGAAATTATTTTAGGTAGGCAGTGGTAAAAGCATTATTATACGTTTTAGAAGAAATTTACTTTTCTGTTCTCTTTCTGATTCTCAGGGTTGTCATCTTCAGGCTTTTGCAAATTTTCCTAGAAATCATGTGTATGTACACACACTTCTTCTTCTTTATGCCTTCTTTCTTTCTGAATGCCCTCACTGGCAGAAATGCTAATGTATTGAAGTGGTCAGCATAAACGGAGGTGAACAGTGCTGTTCTTTATAGCACAAGCTTGCAAGGTCACAAGAGATTTCTGAGTGGCTTCTTGTCATATCGGGCCACCACAATCTACTATTACAAAATTAACACAGTTACTGGAAGGTGGTGATCTTGTGCTTTTTTATTAATGGTAATAACAGGGAAAATGCCCTGACAGACTGATCAAAATTAGTTTTAGCTTAGAGCACAATGAAATTCCCAATAAACAGAAATATTTTACTACTCTTCCCCATTTTATGTTGGAAAAGACTTTCCATAAGAAGGGATTTATAAGGACAAACGGTAATGTGTAGAAATAATAGACACTTGTCTCAACACAGTATGAACTGATATGAACACAGGTCCTCTGAAGCAGTTATTTCTTTGACATCACTTTTGAAGAGCCACTACTAGCGGTGGATGGAAGGATGGGGGGATCGATGGATGGATGCATTTCTGTCAAAAGTAGCTTCCTTGTCTTTTTTTGTTTGTTTTAAATTATTAATGAAATTTTCAGTTGAGAAAGGGCAATATTTGCTGTTTGAGGAATTGAAAAAACAGTCATTCTGACTCCCAACATGAGCAATGAAAAAAACACCTCAGGGAATATTTTTTTTCAAGAAAAATGAAAAGGTACCTCTATTTAAAATGCCTAACACTGCAAATGTGATCTGTAGTAGAGCTGTAATTTCTTAAAGATCTCATAGAAATCATCTATCATCACTACAATGGAGGCAATGGGGAGGATGGGGCTGGCCTCTTTTCATTGGTGGCCACCGACAGAACTAGAGGAAACGGCCACAAACTGAAACACCCAAAGTTCCACAGGAACTTTAGGAAAACTTTCTTGATCGTGAGGGTGACAGAGCCCTGGCACAGGCTGCCCGGAGAGGTTGTGGAGTCTCCTTCTCTGGAGACCTTCAAGACCTGCTTGGATGCGATCCTGAGCCACCTGCTGTAGGTGACCCTGCGTGTGCAGGGGGGTTGGACTAGATGATCTCTAGAGGTCCCTTCGAACCTTAAGCATTCTATGATTCTATGATTCTATGATCTACTCAAAGTATTTTTGATTTCTCTATGGAAAGTGAGTGTTCTGGTGAATGTTGCTTCACATTTTCCACTTCAAGACTCAGAATATCCACTCATGGCTGCTGAAAAAAGTCATTCCTAATAGAAACATAGTATTTGTATTTCTCACTTTTTCCATCTCTATATTTGCAGCCCCCAGAGGTCTATTGAAAAGATCCCTGGGTTGTAAATTTCTTTGATATGTTGGGGTGCAAGATACTCTGGAAGAACAAAATACTGCAGATGAGAAGACAAAACTCTTCACCTAGCCCAACTACTTTATTTTTCTTTTTAGTTCAAGAATTATTACTAAGTTTTTGAGGATTGATTCAATATGATGCAACAGGTCAGGTATTAAAGTATTACTATGAATTTTTGGCTTTTAAAAGACTCTAGAAAACTTGTGTGGAAAAAATGTTTATTATAGGCTATTTAATGGAGTTCATTTCATGTTAGCTGATTTAGCAGTATGCTTTATTAGCTGTGGGCTTGTCGTATGATGACGTGCAGTCAATCAGTTATGTACTATTTGTGGTTATTCTGCACATTAGACAGATTTTATTTTTTTCAGTGCCCAAACTGGGGTATATTTTTGTTGTGCTTTTCCATTGCTGAACTGCAGATGAGACTCGTTAGTCTCTGAGATATCTGTCTGCTCAGGAAATTGTGCCAAGAAAACAAACTGCCTCCTTAATTAGAAGGATATGTCTGCTAGTGAATTGAATGACTAAAAGTCCTTTTTCCCTCAAATTAATGTGTTACTACTCACATGAGAATTGAGATTGTTGCTAGCAGGGATTACTGGGTAGTGCTCTGAGGGAGAACCCAGCAGAAAGATCTTGTGATTAGCCCTGGTTATCTTTGTGAAGGAGTAATTTTCAAGAAGGTTCAGCAGCCTTGAGGGCTACAAATAGGGAACAGGCAAACTGTTGTTTAGAGCCCTATTTCTGGTACTGGTAAAGCCTTTTGAAATGATAGCATTGTAAGCCTCTTTTTAAAGACGAAACATTAGTCATTCCCTATATCTACTTCTCATGAATGATTTATAAAAGTTATGGCTATTGGGAAAAGAACTGTGCAGTACAGATTTCAGGAGGAAAGGAAGAGGAGGGTAAGAGAATGGTAAGGTTACATGCAGAAAAGATGTATTGCTGCTATTCAAAGAAATCCCTCTGACCCATGAAAGATGTGATAGTTATACCTATTTCTTTGCACTGTGAATCTATTTCTCTGTGTGCATGACATTTTTAAGAGTTGGGAATTATGAATGCAGATTGGGAAGGAAGCTGTGGAGTTCACTGCAACAGTCAAAACCAAATGTAATTATGAGCTGAGTATGAACATGAGCTAATCTGGAGCCTGTGCTTCATACCATTTCTTACTGTCCAGAAGCAGCTGTGAATAGACAGAAAATGATACAGTGCTACAGCCAGTAATCTGGTTATACGGGTAGGTTAATCATCATTTTACAGAGCTGCTGCTCTTCCAAGTGGTTGCATTCATAGTGCTATGCTTTCTAATCTTGTGACTTTTTCTTTGGGTTGAATAACAGTTAATTACTGTGTTAAGTCCAAATGGAGATGTATTGATTCCTCACAACTCGAGAGTCATATGATGCTTAGCAAAATGCTAACATTTTTTCATCCAAAGGATGGGAAATACAGCATTATCATCTCAGGAAAATAGACCTGCTGGTTTCTGTTTGTGACTGTGCACACATGACCTCTGTTGACTTTAAAGTGTAGTAGGAAAATGAAATTCATTTGCTATTTGAATTTCGGCAGCACCCACACAGAGAGAAGAGAGTCCCTTTGAGATGAACCTGTAATAAAAAGCAGTCACTCTATCTAAAAAGTAAAAAGTAATGGTGAAGTTAAATGGGAACAGGTGAATAAATGGAATTGCTCAAAGTCATAGAAAAGAGATGAGATAAGCAAGGCCTCCTGAGTTATGCTTGGTAGACCATCATACTTGCTATTCTACCTGCTTTCTTAACTTTAGAGTCATCCTTTTCCACAACTAAGTCATAGTTTCTCTTTTAGTCTGTGAGGACAAGTTTCTCGTCCAATCCACAAGGAAGCATTTTAACAGTCATCTCTTGTATGCAAGGGAAGCATCACATACAGCAATCTTTGGGACACACTCGTTCTCTTATCCTGATTCCCTTAGTCAAGATGCACCCTGTTTAGCCATGCTGCAGCTATTTGTCTGTTTTGAACCATGCTGGTGAGCACAATACAGGAATATCTCATCTGATAATCATACTTAGGCACAGGGGTGGGGGAGGACATGGGACTTTGATTCAGATTACAATTCAGAGTCCCAGGTTGCCTGCTTTTAAACTCTGGTATGGTATTTATATCTGTGGGCTGATGGAAATGGCAGCTCCTCTAGGACTAAGCAGCAGCTGTCTGCTAGTTTTGATAAATCATTGGGGTCTACAGCAGTAGAGAGTTATATAAGTACTCCTAGCAGTAGCATGTATTGGCTATCCATTTGAATAAGAGAAATATTCTGTTTTATCTATAGATATGTTAGTTTACAGAACTCGGTTGTTCGAAGAGCCTCCATTGTCTGTGTGAAAAAAAAAATGGGCAAATGTTTTCTTCAGTGAGAACAAGTAGTAGTGTGAGCATGGCCAGGAGACCAGAAGATGTGAGTTAGGGTGAATAGGCATGTCTGTGTACCCACACAGATACATGCTCACATACCATTTTCTCAACATTTGACCAAGTCTAATAAAGTGAGCTGACCACGAGTGAATGTGACAAAATTTTTACCTCTCCCTGTGTACACTTTACTCAGCTCCACTGCAGTGACTTCTAAGAGCAATTTCTTGCTAAACATTCCCAGGTAATGAATGAATAGAAAAATCTCTAATTAGAATGATTTACTGTTCATTGTGCATAATAAATGAATAGACTTACTCACTGGCAGTCACACATTTCTGGCTAATGCTTTTAAAGGTCATTCGTACCAGTCAGCAATCTCTCACCACATCTACTGCAATAGGGAGCCATGTGCTGAGAATATGGAGTTGTTTAAAAGAGTAGGATCAGGTTAATTCATTGGTCTGGGTTTGTTCTTCACCCTAGTCCCTATACAGCACATCACCAAAGGCTAGAAAAGCAAAGATCAAGAACAGTTGGAAATACAGTAGAGTGTTTAAATTATTAAATCATCTCAGCCCAAAAGATAAGAGCTGTCAATGTTAGTATCTTGGGGAGTCTGGAGCAGAACAGTATCTTGGGGAGTCTGGAGCAGAACAGTTTGTTCTGGGGTGTCCTCTCATCCCCAGATAATACGTTAGTGATGTTGCATGGCATCAGCAGCTGTTTCTTTTTGGTGCAAAACCATCTGATGGAGAACTAGATTGCAACCTATAATTAGCATTTTTATTATATGCTACTTCAAGTTTTTCAAAAGATTCCCCAATTTGGGTTTTGTGTTGTAATTTCCTTCCTTAGTTTCAGAGTTAAATAACACTCGAGAGGAATAGCTGTGTGCCATGTGACCTCACCAACAGGAAAGGCCCAAGGGAATTAGACTGTGGTAATTATCTGGAAGGCATATTTGTGCATTGCGCACTCCCTAGGACTAGAAGAGTCTTCAAGTGTGCATCACTCATCCAGCACAGCTTTGAAGGAGTCTGCTGGTGACTCTGTCCCTTGCTGGTCTGAGCACCGTGGTCATTTGAAGTATGCTTTGTCTTTCACTGAAGAGAGCATGGACAGTATGACCCTATGGCATACTGCATGCAAAGGAGTTGGTGAGGTTATCAAACACAGGGGTTTCAAGAGCCCTGGGTAGAAGCACCAGTGAGTAACATGTTGCTCCTGTCTTGAGAAAATCTTTCCCTGGCAAGGGCTAATCTGACATAGACAAGTACAGACCTGATGGAAAAGGCAATATTTCTTACTCATTTCCTATATGCGTGAAACAACTATACTATCTGGAAGGCAGAAAGTGGTTAGAGAGCAAGACAGAAAAATGCTTTCCCGGTGCTAATTTCTCTCTTCCTTCCTTCACTTTAGGAAATCACTCCTTTTTGGTTCATTGCACATGGCCCTTGTCTGGTGTTGGTGTCCTTGAAAAGGCCACAGGTTTGAATGACTATGTTGCTGGCATGGTTAGAGATCCATCTTCTGCCTTCCTCCATCAGCTGAGCCAGGTATTGATTCATCATTCCAAAGGATGCTGATGTTAAAGGTTAAGGCAGAGAGCTGAGTGAATAGCACCTTTCTGCAGCATACCCCAGGCTCCAGTCTTCATGCAGGTTCACTGATAGTGGTCCCCTTTCCTGTAGGGCCTGAAACTCAGCTTATTCATAAGGGTGAATCTAAGGCCTCACACCTCCATGACTGTTTGTAATAATTCATTTCTGTTTTCACTGTGGATTCAGAGCAAATACAGATGAGTGCAGATTGCTGTTATGACTGTAATGCATTTCAGGAGCCTTGATGCACCTCCATTCTACTCTTTGGAAAGTAAACGATACAGGTGTTGACTGATCTGCTTTAGGGAGGATGACTGAGTGAGTCTACTTTCATAGAAATTTAAAAAAAAATGCATGCAAAGAACTTAGCTTTTTTTGAGGCCATACCTAATCCACTGAATGTCTGTCTTCTAAGGGTTAAAGTCAGCCCTCACAGCATCGTATTGAAATCCTTTCTGTGAAAAGTTTCCTGAAATAGGAGATTCCAGGTGTGATCCACACCACACCATAGTAGTTAGTGCACTTGTCCACCTCCTGCACTGTCTGTGGAGACCATGTTTGTGTCTTGGGTGCTGCAGTGGTAAGTGCAAAAGACAAGAAAAATTCAAAGGGCTCATGCTGCTGCTCTGCATCAAAATGAGCTGAGGATTTATTTTTGGCAGCCTGTTAATAAATAAAAGGATACTGAAAATACAGGTCATCACAGAGTACAGCAGTATCCTCTCCTGCTCTTCTGCACTGGGCTCAATGGAGTGATAATAATCTAGCCTCTTTCTCCTTTCTCTGCAGCCTTCCACTTCTTTAGAAAACAGTTCCACATGAATGCAGATTGCAATGAAACTGTGGGAGATCAGTTTGCTCTCTTTAATAGCTCTTCAACCAGAGCCCCTTCCAGAATCAAAACCAGGACTGGAAATGAAACCTTTTCTGCTTCCTCTCAAGGATTCCTGTTTTAAGTTGTGGGAAACACATTTATATACACATTTTAATTTTTTGTTTTTCACTCACAACACCTTCCATGACCTGAAAGTCCAACTGATACCAAAATCAGCAATGGAGGCCAATGCTACAAGTCCTGCTGCATAAACAGATCCTGAGTACAAAGTCAGCACCTGGGCAAAGCTGATGACTGCAGCTGTCTGTAAGAGGCTTAGCTGCTTGTTATCAAGGTCCAGCAGGCAAACTGCGCCCCTGACTTGGCTGCTGTTAAGCTCTGGCTCTAAAATCATCCTTCTCACCTACATCTGCAAAACAGAGAGCTAAAACAGTACAAGCTACATGTTAGTTAGGGGTGCAAGTAGGTTTAACTCCCATTTAGGGGAGATGTGAAGATGGGGTCTAGAAGGACTCTAGGTCATCCTTTCTTACAAGACTTAATTGTCTTCTAGAAGTGCCCTCCTCACATAAAGTCCTATCACCATTGCTCAGCTTTTCACTGCATCTGCCCCATCATACTTCATTGCTGGCACTGGCCTTCCTGCCTCTCGGCATGTTGTTCTCCTTCTCTGGAGATCTTCAAAACCCGCCTGGACGCAGTCCTGAGCCACATGCTCTAGGTGACCCTGTGTATGCAGAGGGGTTGGACTAGATGATCTCTAGAGGTCCCTTCCAACCTTCAGCATTCTGTGATTCTATGATTATATTATTGGTACTTCATTTTTTGATATAGATTTATCTAGAGTTGACTTGTTAGGTCAAGCCACCTGAGTTTTCCTAATATGCCCTTCATCACCTGAGTTACTCCGGTAATGGGGCTTGTTTTCATTTTATACCATTGGCCAGTTTCTCCTCCTTCTGGCAACCTCCTCACCTGTTTCATCCCCAGGAGAGCTACTGCCTCTATTCTTCCAGCAGCTCTGAGGCCAAGTTACTTAAGACCCATCAAACTCTTTCCAGAATCAGCCCAGGGCTCTGGGTTTCCTGACACTGGCAGCATCCCAGGCTGCTACCCAGGTGCTCTTCCATTAATTGGAAATCAAAGACAGGCAGAGCCCAGCTGTCGGTGTAGAGTGTAACATAGATAAATACGCATTTACTTGCTAATTTTCAACGCTGTGTCACAGAAGTCTTAAGATGGGGATGACTCTCTTGAAGAGGACAAATTAAAGGGATGTTTCTGTCAGCTGTTGGATGAGGAAGAAATATCACTGGAGTAGCTGTGGGGTATGATCTCCATACTACACCAAGACAAACCTTGGCAAGAGCTGTCGCACTGAGTAGTGATGGAGAAATGTGAGATGACCTTTTCAGGCTGTCTTGCCCATTTGGATTGAAAGTTTTTAATGGGGTTCCTACTTGAGGTTCTCTATTGGATCAAAACCAGCTCATCTGGTTATCACATGATATTTTACCATATGATACTATCTCAGAGAGAAGAGTCAAAGGAAGGAGTGAAAGTTGTCTGCTCCTCTCAATCTTTATATCAGGAGTATCGGCAGGAGTATCAGACTTTTGTAGAAAAGGGTCATGGCAGGAGGCCAAGTGGAGGGAAAACAAGACAGAAAGACAGGGAGAGAGGGGATATAATTGTAACCTGCCATAGCAGCAAAAGGTAATAAATTCAAGTAAAGTCAGACTAGCATTACAGCCCATTATTCTGTCAGTAAGGATGTGAAAGCAACTAGTATCTTCCTTTGCCCTAGGGTTTGTTTCTCCTTGTTTATAATACCTCTCTCAATGAGAGAGACATGGCATTTCAGGACAACTGCTTGCTTCCTTTCAGGAGCAAGAAACAATGGGATGCTCTGTCTGTCCTGAGAAGAGTGGGTAGAATAATTTCGGCTGAGGAAGGGTGTTTCTGTGGGATATCAGAAACTCTGTATTTTAGCTTGACTGGAGGAAAATCAGATCAAGAGTCTGAGGTGGATGTAATAATTAATTCAAGGTAATGATGTTGAAAAAGGCAGTGTTTCTTCTTGTGATTTCTGTAATGATGGACGTGAATCTATGTCCAGTCCTGGAATCCATTGGAAATGTTCTAAATCATGAATTGCTCAATATTCTCATTTTCTCTTATTTTAATGAGGAATCACCCACTGAGTGGTTTGAGTTCTGTTTGTTTACTTCTTTCTGTTCACTGCAGAATAGTCTAGATTTTCCATACATTAAATTTTCAATGATAGAATATTCTTTTTACTTAAGTCCACTAAAAGTTCCTCTGCAAATTTCACGGGTACAGCTTTTATTCTGAACAGTGAAGAGTCAATAATATTACTTTTTTTTTTTTTTTTTTTTCTGACTCCAGAAATGCTGAAACTCCAGATTAACAGTGCATTGTGGATTTTAATAGGGAAGCCTAAGAGTGAAAACAACGTTGTGTTCATTTCTAACACTGTGTGGGCATTTAAATACCACTTCGCACAAATTTCAGGTCCGCTAGGATGTTGTATCCATTGGTGTTCTTATAAAAGCTGGGTCTGTGACCAATTGAGGCCACTGGGCAGCTAGATCACCCATGGCATTGTCATTTTCAATCTTTTTTTTATTTACCAGGGGTAAATTTTACCATACTGACATTCAGAAAGTTCATTCTTATCCAGACAGTCTTACAACTGGCTCTTTGCAGAAATGACACTTGCTCTCAAGTCAGCTGTTCATGATGTGAAGTGATGCTGTAAGAGAATGAATTTCATCGGCACTACTGCACGCTGGCTGATAAACCCCTTGAAATCAGAACAAATCCATTTATTTGTAAATTAGTTTGGGCTATATAAGAAAAATAAGAGCAATAATGAATTAAAATGAAGTTCTATTAGATGTCTTCTGCGCTGAAGAGCCTGCCTATCCCAAATTTTCCATGTGTGTCAGTTTGGGACTTTGAGCCTCAGAAACTCTCAGAGACTTCTAATGGACTCCAAGATGGGGCCAAGTGTGCTGGAAAATTATGTGCTCTTCTTCTCAACAATTTTCAAGGTTCTGACATCTGGTTTTAACTTTCAAATATTGAAAATACTTTTCATGAAAGAGTGCAAGAGACCACCCAGAATTGCCAGCAGCCCAGTGTTTAGGAAACTCATCTGTTTTTTTCTGATGTGACTCTTTTTCTCTAAATCTGTTTTTGAAAAGAAATTCAGCCTGAAGCTGGAAGAAATTTGTGAAATCCTACTGTGACAAGCAGTGTGCTGAATATTAACATGAGAAGGACATCAGGTAGTAATGATGGTGATCAGCTCAATACCTTGTTTTTTTTTAACAGAGATAACAACAAGTTTACATTGTTACCTGAAGCGTCATAACTCTTCCTTGAGAAACAGCATGTAAATATCCTTGGAGCCATGTTATGGATTAATAAATTGTTGCTTCCAGAAGTTAGTGGCCTAGATTTTGAGATGACTGGTGATCAGAGTCAGGAAATCAGACCATACACAAGATGGCCAGATTTATACAATGATTCAGCAGTGGAGAAAGATTAACAAAATTAATCCTTGTGTTCTGAGATTTTACTGCATGGCTACACTTCTCTGCATGTATGCCACTAGTAGGTGGAGAGATGGTGAAAGGAATAAATCACTAACACTGCACTTGAGCACAGCTTTTTAGTCTGTAGGGAGAGAAACCAAAGAGACAACCATATGTTGAGACGGCGACAAGGTAGCTAGATTGCCCCATTGTTCTTTCCCTTCCATAATGTCCCTAATCGTAAGTCTCTCCTGCATACTTTTTACATCTACCTAACACATGTGAAAATAATTAAACAGCTTTGGAGGGATAGCATTTCCCATGATAAACCAATTCTCTCCAGGTTCTTAAACACTGTGGAAGATGGACAACAAACTGAATCTGACATATTAAAGGTCCCTAGGGAAGGATTTTTTTTTTTTTTTTTTTGAGCTCAGGAGACTCCTAGTGACTTTGTAATGCTTCCCCAGTGCATCAGCCTCTCTACATGCAGCTGCTTGGGTGCATGGCCCGAGCACTGGCTTTCTCATGTTAGGCAGCAGGAAGCCCAACTTGCAAAACAGAATAATTACTGTATGAGGCTAGAAGGACTCACCATGGCCAGTTGCCAAGCAGGGTTCAGCAGCCGAATTGCTGGCTAATGGACCAGTTGTTAGATGGGAAGCCCAGTGCAGTGTATTTAAAAAGTACCATTGAGTTGTGGTATCTACACTGGTGGTGCTGGCAGGACATTTTTTTTTTTTTCTCTCCCACCTCCAGCTTTCAAGGTAAAGTCGTTGGGAACCTGGAGCAAAACTTACAGGAAAACTGGTGAAACTGTGTGGATGGTTTATGCACTGCTGCTTCAGGCTTCTCCAACTATTATTTTTTTTTTAATTTCTTTTCCTCCTCTCTTCAAAGAATAAACTGCTCTAGAGCAGATTCCCACTGCTTGTACTGAGTGCTTAGCAATCACACAGTCAACAGTGAGACTGACTGTAGCAAACTTCATTAGACTGCAATACAGAATGCTCCATTCCCTTGATAATTTTGAGTTCATATAACCAAGCAAGAGCTGGGATGGAATGGCAATATCTGTAGCTTAACAGCTGCTGCCTGAACCCACTAATCTCTGGCAACAGGGGCTTGATAAGGTAATACAGACAAGTCTGTGTTTCATGTCGTAGACGTGTTGAGCCAAGATGTGTTTTGAATCAGTAGTTATGGAAAAGCTGCTTGCTAGTTCCTGGTAGTAAAAGCATTGGGTTGATTTGCCGTGCTTGAGGTTTACATATCTAGAGATTCTACCTGCTTTAGTCTGTATTTTGGGTGTCCCATGTAATGTACTGAGGTATCAAAATAGTATTTTCAAGTGTGCTATGAATGAGCCGTAGTTATTTCTGAAAAACAGGTTTTGTTTTGCTTTACCTGCTCTGAGATGCAAATATCTTGTTTTATTAGCAAACCAAGGTCACCTTGAGCGTAGATAACCCAGGATGTGTAGAAATAGGAGTAGACAAACATGTCAGATTTTCCTGGCATTGATTATCAATTGGCTTTAAAGTTTATGAGACAGAGAGAAATGCAAAGGAAAGAAAAGTCCTTCTCATTAACCAGAGACTTTTATTTCATTCAACATCTAAAAGCCACAGAAAGTCCTGATAGTAGCAGAGACTGTTCCTGAGGCTCCCAGTGTTGTTGTTCATCCATGAGATGACTTTTTTTATTATTTTAATTAAATAAAATGCCTGCAAATTATCAGTGGAATGGATGAAACTTGGTGCTTTGGTCTTGTGGCTCTGTCCTCTGGAGTCTATCCTAAATATGGGTACTAAATGAAGTATTTCTCTTGTCTGTGTCTTATCTGTGTGTCTTATCACAGGTGGATTTTTAGATAAGGGTTAAGTTTGTTTTATGACTTTTGCTTAGTGAAAGCTAAATATGACTTCCTAACTTCTCTCCCTCATGCATAGTGTTGTCTGTGAAAGGTGCAGAGGCTTAGTGTTTCTGAGAGTATCTGATTTGATTATACATATTTAATGGTTCAAGACTGACTGCAGGAAACATAATGCAATGTTGACAGTGTGGGAAATGACAAAGATAAAAATGATACTAAGGACATACTGAATGCTAACAGGAGGTGGTATCTTAGGACCATCTGTGCTTGTGGACTCTCGCCCTGCTCAGTATTTATTGGAGACTCAATAAAAATACCTTGGGCTCTTCAGCAAGCATCTGCAACTGCTAGTGTCAATACAAATGAGTTTGTATGAAGAGGAGAGGTGGAGAAAAGTAGAAAGACCAAAGAAACTAGCTTTAAGTTAATTGGGTTATACAGTAAGGTGTCTTGAGGCTCTTGTCTGGACTTATTTTCTCTAGTGAAGAGTGATGTGAGGAAGCCGTAGTGAAAGGGAGGGATCCTGCTCTGTCCTGAAAAGAGCATTTCAGACAGAGCTAGATCTTTGGAAATTAAGAGGATCTTGCATCCCTCCTTGCCATCCCCTTGGTGCCATCTGTGGAGAGAATTCCCTGTGTGAGCAGAAGTGAATAGAAGACATCAAAATATGCAATGCATTGACAGGTGTGTCACTGGATTTGTGTGTAATATAACAAAAAGAAATCTAACAAGAATTCAGATAGGAGCCACAAAGCCAGAAGAGTCTGACATGAGATTTTTGGCATGATGGAGGGGAAACTCGGTGGGGAATTGTGGGTGAGGGGAAGGGCCAGTTCTCTGAGAGAAAGTGGTGAGGAAAAGGTCAAGAGTAATCAGTATCTGGAAGCCCAGTTCAGCTAGTGGGCACTTGGAGCAAAGACACTCTAACACTGCAGTCTGTCGCTAGAGTGAGATGCCATTGAAATTGTGAATTAAAAAAAAAAAAAAATCATGAGTACCTGCCTAGCCTGAGGATGAATTTTAACCTAATTTGTCTCTGGACATCAAAATCAGTGCAACTGTCAGTGGAGTTTGAGTATTTGTTGTTAGCCTGAGGTAAATGCTATGAGCTGATCGTTCAGCTGGCTTATTTCATGATAGTGTGTAGTATTCATTCACACTATCAGGATGTTTATGGGCTATAACATGCAATGTCTTTGATAAAAGGGACTTTAAACTAAGAGCTTTAAACTAAGCAAGAAGGGGCAAGGGGAGTGTCACACAGACAGGGCCATCAGTACCACGCAGCCAAAGTCAGATGGCATCCAGTGGGAGTATGGTAGTGGGGAAGTGAGGATAGGAGATGATTATAGAGGGTGCTCTTTCACCCCTCCCAGGAAACTTGCAGGCTCCATTACTTCCCTTAAATGCCAATGCGCGAAGCATGGGGAATAAGCAGGACGAACTGGAGATCTGTGTGCGGTCCCGGCATCATGATCACATTGGAATTACAGAGACATGGTGGGACAGCTCACATGACTGGAGCGCTGTCATGGAAGGCTACGTGCTCTTTAGGAAGGACAGGCTGGGAAGGCGAGGTGGGGGAGTTGCTCTTTACGTGAGAGAACAACTGGAATGCACGGAGCTCAGCCTGGGGGTGGATGATGAGCGAGTGGAGAGCTCGTGGGTGAGGGTTAAAGGGCAGGCTAACGTGGGAGACACTGTGGTGGGGGTCTGCTACAGGCCACCTGACCAGGATGAGGAAGTCGATGGGGCCTTCTATAGTCAGCTGGAAGTAGCCTCACGGTCACAAGCCCTGGTTCTCATGGGAGACTTCCAACTACCCTGACATCAACTGGAAGGACAACACAGCCAGGCACAAACAGTCCTGGAGGTTCCTGCAGTGCGTGGATGATAATTTTATGATGCAGGCTGTAGAGGAGCCAACGAGGAGAGGTGGGCTGCTGGACCTCGTGCTGACAAATAGAGAGGGATTGTTGGAGATGTGAAGGTCGGGGGCAGCCTCGGCTGCAGTGATCATGGGCTGGTGGAGTTCAGGATCCAACGAGGAGGAAGGAGGGCTGTAAGTAGCATTGCAACCATGGACTTCAGGAGGGCCAACTTTGGCCTCTTCAGAGACCTCCTCGGAAGAATCCCGTGGCCTAGGGCTCTAGAAGGTCGGGGGGCCCAAGAGAGCTGGTTGGTGTTCAAGCAGCACCTCCTCCACGGCCAGCACCAGTGCGTCCCTGTGTGCAAAAAGTCAGGCAGAGGGGGCAGGAGACCTGCGTGGATGAGCAAGGACCTTGTGGCAATGCTCAACCAGAAGAAGGCAGTATGCAGAATGTGGAAAAAAGGACAGGCTCCTTGGGAGAAATACAGGAACGTTGTCAGGGAATGCAGGGAAGCTACACGGAAAACTAAGGCACGGTTGGAATGCAGTCTGGCCAGGGATGTTAAAAATAACAAGAAAAACTTCTTCAAATACATTAACAGCAAAAGGAAGATCAGGGAAAATGTGGGTCCACTTGTGAATGGGGTGGGTGCTCTGGTTACAAAAAACACAGAAAAAGCAGAGCTGCTGAACGCCTGCTTTGCTTCGGTGTT
>VZSV01000012.1:31425-92687 GCA_013398735.1 Nothocercus julius
CTGATAGGACTAGAGGAAACAGCCACAAACTGAAGCACCAGAAGTTCCACAGGAACTTAAGGAAAGATTTCTTGACAGTGAGGGTGACAGAGCCCTGGCACAGGCTGCCCAGGTAGGTTGTGGAGTCTCCTTCTCTGGAGACCTTCCAAACCTGCTTGGACATAGTCCTGTGCCACCTGCTGTAGGTGACCCTGCTGGAGCAGGGGGATTGGGCTAGATGATCTCTGGAGGTCCCTTCCAACCTTAAGCATTCTATGATTCTATGAAAAGAAAGGAAGATGCATTTTTATATCTGCCTTTCATTTCTGCAGGATAACAGCATTTGTGCTGACACCAAAATAAGCTCCAGTGAGTTCAAACAGTTATGCCAAAAATCTGTTAATAGGTGTTCAAAACTTGTAGTGTTCTGGTCAAATTTCCAGTTAGAACAAGGCAAAGATTTTTGAGTGTTTTGCATCTAAAAGTCCTTGTGTTTGGAAGGGAGGAAGAGAAGAATATGGAATATGACAGCCAGAGTATTCAGGTCATTTTGTCTATGATTTCTTTGCTTCTCTTCCCCCCCAAAAAATGGAAAATTGAAAACATTAACATTTTCAATGTTTTTCCAGTTTTTGCTTTGTAATGAAATGTGTGAAGTAATTTAAAAGGATTTATTTTTCTTCAATGAAACCTTACTTAAACAAAAGTGTGGGTTTTATGAAACCTTTCACTTAGTTGGAGATCATGACTTTACAGAGTTTATCTGTGAAACTATTAGATAATTGATTGTGGGGTATTTGCTTCTTGGGAATGGAGATATCTTATTTTTTTGATTTATTTCTAGTTGTTGTTTTAATTGCTGTCTTTTTTTTTATTTTTAAAAAGTAAAAAGTTTTTTTAAAAAGTAAAACTCCTAGTAAGTAGGAAATTTGTCTTGACATATACCACTTCTGACTCTGTAGTGAAAAAGTTAATTATGTGGGATTTTTCATTTTTCACAAACCTGTAATGAAATGTGGTCCAAATACTAATACTTTTTGCTCTTAGAATGAGGTTACCTGAATTCTAATTTCTTTTCTTCCTCATTTCATCAGAAAAGAGATAATAAAGAACAATCCAGAGTGCATCAAAAACTGTCACTTTGCATGGTCTGGCAAAAGCATAAACATGAAGGCAATTAAAGTCTGGTAGCTCTGGCTCTTTAAAATAGCTTGGCAGGAAAGCTTATTTAGATAGAGAATGCAGGATTTGTGGTACTGAATTCAAATTACTTCAGTGCCACTTGCAATGATTCAGTTTGAGTAAGCGCTCTTCTTTGTAAGAATAACAACTCTGGGCAATGCCCTTTGCTTATGTCCCTCAGGATGGTAGCTACGGACTTGATCAAAGCCCTAAAGAGGCTGTGATTGGATTTGGACATTGTGCATCCCATGGCCTTTTGTAAAGCTGGCTGCTGTTCTCATGGGCCTTCAAGAAAAGACAGGGTTTGTAGCTAAGGAATAGCTCTGAAGAAAGAGTCCCTGTGTGTCAAGCTCTGGATTTAGATAAAGTATCATCCTCCTTTTGTTGAAATTCCCTTCATCAGAGTGGCTTTCATCAGCAAGGAAAATGTTCCCTATAAATCTCTATGTAATCCAAATTTCAGATGTAGGCAGCAACAAAGTAAATCGTGGCGTTAACAGAGCTCATGGCGTTAACATGGTTGTTAGAAACAGCCATACTGCTGCTTGGAATGACTTGGTGGTGGTGGAGCCCTTAGTCAAAAGGAACCAAATTGGGTTGTAAAATAGACTGATTTTCCAGAGCCTTTCACCAAAATGATCTGTCTTGCCTCCATCCATCTACCTGCCTAAGAGACCCCTCCTTTTGGACTGGGCTGGCCTGGCCCACAGCACACTGAGAGTGATCAATGTGGGGGTCCAACAATAGCCGACTACTTCTTCACAGATCATTAACTGCTGAGAAAATTTCTGCCTCAAGTTGTCCTTCTTGGTACAGGAAATAACAGCTGTAAATCACAACCAAAAAAAAATGCTGAAAGTTTAAAAGTTTTGAAATGATCCATAATGTGAAAGGGCTGGGTGATGGATCTTTCCTACACCACAAAATTAATGCTGGGCTCCTTTTCTCTTTTGCACTTCAATGAGCACCTTGGTGCATATTTTATAGTAAGTATATGTGTGATACTGATGCACCAGAAATTACTAGAAATTACAAGAGCGTAGTACCTCTGCTGGATGGAAAAACATGTCATTTAAAAAAAGCTGTCAGCAGACAGTGAAAAACCACAGCAGGCAGTGTATTTAGCAACCTGGGCTCCCTGCAGTGTGAAGAGGTTAAAAGGAAGGAGGGAGACCATTCATAAACGAGCAAGGAGTTATCACTTGTTGGTAAGTCATTTCTGTCATGTTGTTTCACACGGAGCACTAGGGAGCAAACCAAACGAAACAATACATGAGCATATGAGACTCTTTGTAGAGTGCTGCGTGTACTCATGCAGACCATGTAACAGTTACTCTCTTCTCAGGTAGCTGTATTTCTGAGGGACATGCGCACCTAGTATAATTTAATTCGATTAATAAAGCTAACTAGTAAAAATGAGGCTGTTAAATGCCAAAGGCATACAGTGAATGAGTGTTTTCTGCTCCTTCCTTCATTCACCTGAATGGGAATGATTTTTTTTGATGTCAAAGCTGTGATAATCAACAGTATTTGAAATCCCGGTGTAAGTCCAGGAAAAAAGAAAACGTCTGTCACCTTCCTGCACCTGCATTATTTCTCTGCACAAAGTTTGTCTGCTAAGTCACAATCTTTGCCTTTTAACATATGAGCTACTTGAAGTTATCTGTTTATGGTTATGCTTATTCATATCATGTACTTGAAATGAGTACCTCAGATGTGGAGTGACTAGGAGCTGACAAAAGCTCTAAGCTTGAAACAGCTCTGTTGATGACTATATCATTTGAGATTTGGAGATAATTTGGAGATAATTATCATGGTTGAGGATAAACTTTCTAGAGTACTCTGTGCAGCTAGGGAAATAAATGTCTCCTTCAGCATGTGCATTTTGACTTTGTCTTGAAGCACCTGCTAAATGGTGTTCCAGGTATGAGTCAGGGTCATGTGCTGAATGAGTTTGCTGCATGGGTCCCTGCATTGTTTGTTGAAAAATGACTGAGTTGTGGAGTGAATGAGGCAGGACATGCCAGAACAAAACAAACAAACAAACAAACAACAACACCCACAAAAAGACTTTTGAAAATACCTGAAAGAGCAAGTTAGGAACTGGCAGATTGCTTAGCAACAAGTTGAAAATATCACAGAATAGTTGAGGATGAAAGGAACTACTGGGAATATCTATTCCAACTTGCCTGCTCAGGCAAGCTCACTGAGGCACACAGCTCAGCAATTAATGTGGGTGCAATTAAAAAGTGAGGTGAAGAAGACATTGAGTACCTCTGCCTTTTCTGTGTCATTTGTAACCAGGGTCCTGGACGTTCAGCAGCAGGCCTATGTTTTTCCTGATCATCTTTTAGCTGCTGATATACCTAGAAAAGCCTTTCTTGTTGCCCTTCATGTCTCTCGCCAGATTCAACTCAGAGGAGCTTTGTCATTCCCAACCCCGGCCCTGTCTGCTCTGACAGTGTCTTTATATTCCAACTGAGCCACCTGACCCTACTTCAGCCTCTTGTATGCTTTCCTCTTAAGTGTGAGATTGGTCAGAAGCTGCTTGTTCATCCATGTAGGCCTCCTGTTCCTTTGGCTTGTTTTTTCTGGTTGTTGGGATCAACCCTTCCTGAATTTGGAGGTGGTGATCCTTCAATATCAAGCAGCTGTCTCGCACTGCCTGCTTTTCTCTAGGATGTTCACATTTGAGAAACCAAAAAATCATCCTGTTATAAAGAAAGACTTGCACTGAACACCTGCAGTTCTGCCATCTGAGCTTGTGCTGTTTGGCTAAATTAGCTCCTGGCTACTTTTTGAAATCTTCAGGGAGGCAGGAGGTGGCCCCAGTGGTGGTGTTTCTCCATGGCGTGAACATATTTGCCTGTATTTGTGGTTCAGGATTCCATTTTGTTAGCCTAGTTCTCAGTCTTCATGCTACAGTTAGCAGCTGTATTTGTGTGTCAAGAGCTTGTTCACAGCTTTTAGGTGTTTTTTTTTCCCCCTTCCCCTCTTAGTTACGTACACTTCTTTGATCCAGTTATTCTAAGTTAGCCTCCATTTAAGTAGCAGTTTGTCCTTGCATATTGCTTGACCTGCTTGTCAAGGTGTTTATCTTCTGCAATGCAGATACTGAACTTCTCAGCCAACAAGATGCCTCGGGAAGCATTAAACTGAGGCAGTGCTTGGGGATGTTCCATGCAGAAGCGTGTTTGCCTTCTCTGACCTCTCCACAGGTTTGGAAGAAATTCAAGGGGTGCAGAGAGAGGATAAATGGACACAAGTTCTGCACTAGCAACAGGAACTGCGGTGCCTGCTCATTCATGAGATCTGACATGAATTTAAGTGGATATTTACTGCTGATGGGGGTAAAAAGTAAGCCAGAAATATCTTGTTTCTCCCCCTTCTCCTCTCTGTCCTCCCCCCAAATAAGCTCTCGGGCTGAAAAATCCTGAAGTAACTTAGAAGAAATTGAATCATTTTCGTCTAGTGATGCCTTTGAACTGGAAGTGGAACTTCTTGTTTCATGGGATATGGCTGTTAAAGGGTCTTGTAGCCAGCAGTCTGCTTCTTGCAGTAATTTCTAAGTGTATATCAGAGATACAGCGTGCTGCTCCACAGTATCTTTCCTCCTGATGGAAAAAAGTTTACCATGAAATAATAGCAGATGATACGACACTTCTGCAAATTGCTGATCTCAGGAGCAATTGTTTCAATTCCAGGTGCTGCGCCATCACTCAGCATTCCCTTTCCGTAAATCTTGTTTCATTTACTGCTGTTTATGATGGGGCATCCCAGACCAGCAACTAATGGCAGTGCCAAGAACACCTGATCAGTCTAATCATGCAGATTTCAGTCTCCTGTCCATGGGCTGAGCAGTTCAGGGCTGAAGCAAAACTGGACTCCTTGTGCTCTTTCTGACTTTAATAGCAGGTAGAGGAAATAGACCCTCAAATGCTTTGCTTCTGCTGGCAACTTGCCTCCCCTTTTCTTACAGGACATTAATATTGATGGCCCACGAACAGCCTCTTATTTATTTATCTCTTCATGTATTCCTACCTTGACTTGAAGCAATCATCAGACTGAAAAGGAGGAGTTTGGCATAAAGAGGAATAGGGTAGCAAACCTTAACTCTTCCCACCTTGCTGTGTCTGTTAGTCACTGAGTACTCAAGGTCTTTGGGCAGGCTTGGAAGCAGACTTGGAAACATAAAAATTCTTAAGTGTGTGTTTCCAAACTGTCAGAAAGCAACAGGATCTGGAGACTCCTGAACTGAGAAGCCTCAGCTGGAATGAATTCATCCTGTGAGTGCTGGGTAGATCTACCCTGAAAACTCTGCTCTTGTGTTCGGTTTGAGGAGCAGAAGTGCTAGCTCCTGTGCCTGGGGCTCAAGGCCTGGGCCTCATACTGCAGGGGGGGCTTTCTCAGAAGTGCCTGTCAACTGGAGGAGCATGAACGGGATGCTGCTTTTCCTCTCCAAGTCTTGTGTGGTTTTGGTGAAAAGGGCAAATCAAATACTTATTTTTGGGTTTATCTCACTGCTTCAACATATGTAGTTGCATTGTGCTAAAGGCACTTGCAGAGACAAGGAAGGGTGGCTGTGTGTTTTCCGCTTAGGAGACCTGAGTTATATTCTCTCTTTTAGAAAGAATGAATACACCTCTTATCTAGTCAATACTCCATTTTTATGCAGAGTTACAGAAAACAATTTCTTCATGCATCTAAGCCACTAAAGTGCAGCAGTGATAAGGAGCAAGCAGAAGCCTACACAAAGCTATAACTTCCTTCTTTTCACGCTTGGCTCACTGGGTGAAAGCCAACTTCTTGGAGCCCCATGGTATTTGTGAACCCCCTTCAAATCACAGCTCTAGCTCATTGTTATTTGGAGACTCAGTGCTCCTTGAAATTTCACCTTGTTTCAAACTTCCACACAAAGGAGCTGATCTGTACTAAATACTTCATGCTGTTGAGCAGAATAACATGTGTAACATGGACTTGAGATGAAAAGGGATGCTGCCTAGCCCTCAAGGTGCTTGTGACACACATCTTGCCTAAGCCTGACTGCTTCATACCCCAGACTGTTGTTGCAATTTTAACCCTGGATATTCAGGGCCTCTTCTGCCAGTGTGTTCTGAGCACTGTTTGCCATGTCCTGCCCCAGCCTCATCCTCTTTGCTCGCTACTGGCTTGTTCTCCACATACTGGCAACAAGGTAATTCGGTGGTGATAGGGACACCAGTCCAGTGCCAGGAGCTGCGGAGTTGTATGTGGCAAGGACACTGTGTGTCATGCCTGTGTGCAAACCTGCAATCATAGTTGGGTAGCTCCTGGAGACAGATGTAAAAGTGCAGAGCAGAGCAGCGAACTTGTTGCTCCCATTTTGTTGCGCAAATTACTAGATGTTGATGCTGTGGCATGTATATAACATCCTGCCTCTGCCACAAACTACAACTAATGCCTGGAGCAAGGCATTAAAGGTGTAACCGCCAGGCGTGCTCCTTGTAGCAAGTACGGTAATCACATATAAGATGCTCCTTCAAGATACCTCTATACATAAAACATGTGCATTACCTTGTGCCTTCAGAGTTATTTTTTATGCTCAAAGGTGCATTTTATGTTAAAGAGATTTTCTGTTAGAGTGAAAACTTGGCATACATTTTAAAGGCTTAAATATAAGAGTTCTCAGACAAGGTATATGAGGCCGTGCTGTCTGTCTAGGCGTATCACCTTCATCTGTCTTGCATTGTCAAATTCATTTGTTGTGCTTTGCTGTCAGTGGAATAAACACGTTAACTTGGTCCATAATATTTTTTCAGTATAGCACTGCAGTGCCAAATGCTCTGCTCACATAAATCAGCACCCACTTTAGTCATTGGCCAAGGCAGTCCTGGAATAATCTTGCTGCTTCTGTGTTGGAGGGATTACGGCTGTCCTCCACCAGTGCCACATTTGGCCTGTGAAATCAGAAAGTGAGGCATGAAATTAGCAGCTGCTACAATTGTTGCTCATCCTGCTGACAACAATGTTGTATGAAATTAGTGTAGGTGTTTCCTGCAGCCCAGTGTGAGAACTTGTAGAATAGTTTCCATTCTGGTTTAACATTTAGGGTTCGGATTACACAAAACTGTGCAGAAGCACAGCAGCAAGATGTGACCTCATGTCTGGGTTTCTGCACAGCCTCTGGGAAAACTAAGATGGGTTCTTGAGATACCCCATCCACTCAGCCCTTCTCTGTCACTCCGCTATAGAAGCAAGGCATAGATTTAGTTAATCACCCAATCTGATGGGAGGGAAAAAAAATGCCTTTTCCCCTCTTCCTCTCCAGTGTGAAATTTCTTGGCTGGAGAAGAATATCTTAGTAAGGTCAGTCTTTGCTTTGTTTTCTCAGCTGCACCTGTGTGGCCAAGGACCCCCCCTATGAGGTGGAGAACAACTTCCACCCCACTTACTGAGACAGGGCAACTGAAGCATGGGGGAGATGTCAGTGCTTTTCTGCAAGGATACACAACAGTCAAGGCTGTAGTTGGGAAGTAGACCTAAACCACCCGAATTCTGTTTTTTGTTTGTTTGTTTTTTTCTCTTACTGCTTTACCATTTTCTGTCACCTTCCTGATAGTTATTATTCAACCCTGCCATTTAACAGAGTTGCAATTTTCAAAGCAGGAGATAAAAGGAGACGGAAAAAATGGCAGGTGGAGTTATCAGTATTGTCTTTCAGATGCAGTTCATAGTTGAAGTAGGGAGAATTCCTTCTCCTTCCAATTTTAGGCCATTGGTCTAGGCAGTATTTTGCCTTTAGGTACAAGGGCCCCAATGAGGCCAGGGATTGGGCTGTACTGAGAACTGTCGGGCTGTGGAAGAGAAGTTTGTCTCATGCCTGCGTAGGAATGTTCTTGCTTTCAAGAGCCTGTGCTGTGTGGCCACCAGGATTTCCTGCTCAAAACACACCCAGCTTGCTTATTTTCCTTTCAGTGCAGTTGGAAATTATTTTTTTTTTTTACTTTGTGCTGTCAGGAATGAGTGTCAGCTCTGAGGCATTTTGTGTCTGAAAGGTTTCAGCAGTGGGCATGTGAATTTGGATTAGATTCCCAGTACTGGGATTTCCCGAAGTACAGAAACACACATATAGTTCGCATATGTTTCCCTGCACCAGCTGTTGCTGGCACCCCAGCATAGTGGGCATTCCAGCGTGGGGAATGTCAGGGAGGGAAGGGGCACCAAAATATGGCTGGGGAGAGTATGTGTGTGTGACTGACTGAATTTAAGCAACGAAAAAGTGTGTGCAGGGATGCAGAAAGCAGTTTCGGGTCAACCAGACACCTTTGCTAATCAAACATGTCCAGCTGTTTGAACTGAACTTCTCCTGGGAAAGTTCAAACACTTTGTTTCAACTTATAAGCCAAGTTCTGTTTTCCAATGGCTTTTGCTCCAAGAGTTGAACTAACTGCAACTAGAAGTGTAAAAAGGGAGGTGTGCGGCGCAGGGGGGTGGGATTCCAAGGGTGAAAGAAACTGCTAAATTTCAAGCCAAGTGAATGTGAGGTGTTTGTTGAGATTTTTTGGGTCAGGAATGATGCAACCTGGATTTTCCCTTCAAGTTTATTTTTATTTATTTATTTATTTATTTTGCCTCTAGTTCTTCCACCAAACAATCTATTTTCTATAAGTATAAACAGTGGCAATGTTGGTTCAGAAGTGATTTGTATGAACCTGTATTTGGCAGAGAAAATGAGAAAAGCCCTGTGACTTCCTTGACTTACTCTAGGGCTTTGCCTGACTTCCATCATGAAAGATAATGAATATTTTTTCGTGTAGTTTTGAGAGATGATATTTCTGCCACATGCTTCTAATACTTGGTAGGTTCTCTGTTATGTAAGAGTATAGCTTATTCAGGCTTTTAATTAAATGCTTAGGCTGGGTTTATGTTGCAGATGATGAGCAGTTGGTTTTAATTCTATTTATATATATATATATATATACACAAGTATATTCCCCTTCTAAGCATGGGGAAAAGTGTTACTTTTGCATCTGACTCATTCTGAATGTACAGCAGAGATATTCAGGGGATATTGAAATGGTTACAGCTTAGATCAGAGAACAGATACATGGCTGATATCTGTTTTGCTTTCATATTTTCCAGGCTTGTTTGCAAAGTCCCAGTTTGTAATCTCCTCCCTTAATCCAAGCGCGTCTTGTTTCAGTCTGATTCTCTGAATGATCATATAGGCTTCCTCTTCATTACCTCTCTATAAATACAAGCCATTCAACAAAACTGCAGTTAATATTTTCCTTTCCTCATGTCCTTTTCTTTATCAAGCCCTTGGATCAAAAGCGGGTGTGTGGATCGGAGGAAGGCACTGCTGCGTGATTTTACCCTTTCTGCTTGGTGGTGTAGCTGGGCAGAAAGAAAGAATATCTCCCAAAGGAAAAAAAACGATAGTGACATAATATTAGCAAGCCTCTTAATTCGGTAATGTCGTATTTTTGGTAATCTGACCTTTTGAAAACTTTTATTTCTGAGGAAGATGAGCATTAGCCTTCTAAAAAAAAATCCGTCTTAGAATCTTTCTTTAACTTGTCTGAGCTGGACAGCGTTGCTGTGGGAGGCACCGCGAGGCCCACTAGCACACTTTCAGTTGTGACTGATTTAACGTCCTCGTTGCAGCTGACCTTAAGGAACCTTTCCTGCTTTGGAGTAAAGTTGTTAATAAGCTCTGCTATATTGTTGTTTCTTAGCCTGTGTAGAACTATAGTTTTCACACTCTAATTCGGCCCTTCTGGATCTTGTGGCAATATATTCTGCAAATTGGGTGCTGTCATTGAGAAAACGGCAGCAGGTACTTCTGTTGTAGAGGACAACCATAGATTTTCTTTCTTTTTTTTTTTTTTTTTTTTTCTCCATGCATCCAGATGGGCTAATTCTCCAAAACTAAAAATTCAATTCAATGTAACAATTTCCAGGGTGGCTGATGTATTTGACACATCTGCATTTTTGTCCCTGTTTGGTCTCTGGCAATTTGCAGTTAGGTTTCCCTGTTTTCTATGAAAGAAGTTAAGCCAATAAGACTCTCCATACTGTTTCCCATGGAGATTTTTCCCTCTCCTGGAAGGAAAGGGTGTGGGGGTATGTGTGTCTGTGTGTGAGGAGGTAGAGGAAGGGAGGGGAGGAGGCTCTCACCTGGTAGCTTGAAGGGCTCCAAGGTGAGGGCGCCGTGAGGTGTGGGGTGACCCCTGCCCCACGTGTGCTTTCCTCCTACCACCTGGGCTTCCTGGGCTGCTCCGCAGCAGGCACCTCCAGGCAGTATTTCTGTGGGACATCCCTGCCAGGTGCTGCAGCTTCTCTACCCACAACTTGCTGTCACAGAAGAGCTCCAAAGAGAGGAAGCCTGGAGGCCTATGGGCTGCTGTGACCTACTTCCCTCACCAGAGGAGGTTTGTTTAACTGCAGTGTGCCCAGTTATAATAAAGCGAGTATGTGATGCAGCCAGGACCCGCTAAAGGTACCTTTCCAGGTATGTTCAGCTAATATTCCTTCCCTCTGCTCCTCTTTGCTCTCTTTATGCCCGTGTTGACTTCACTGGGGCTGGTTCCACCACAGGCAATGGAGCTGATTAAAAATCAGGGTAAAAAAAGTATAATAATCATCCCTGTAAAAATGATGTGAGAGTTAATGGGCTTCCCATCCTCGCTTTTAGTTTGTAACTGAAGCTTAAATAGCAGCTACCACCATAACAAATTTCCTCTGACTGGCCCACATTTTGTAGTTAAAGACCAAGGAATCTTTTCAGCAAACACATTACTGATTCAAGAGCGTTAGATATTACAATGCCAATGAGTTTCTTTTAATTATATCTGTAGCAATCTGGGATATCTGCTGACTTCATTATGAGAATGCTATGAGTTTTTGACAGAGTAAAAAGAACCCCAGGCAGTTGAGACGCCTGGTCTGCAAATGGACCACGGGGAGGGCAGATTTGTTGGAATAAAACTAAATTTTAACCCCTTTAGTTTATTGCTCTTGGTCCAAATGATGAATAGTAATATAGGTAAAAGCAGTTATTGATGTCACCTGAAAATACACAGTCTTGTAAAGACCTGTGCTAACCTTCCTTGTGAGAGGCGTACATTGCAGTGATGGGTCCAGCCCATTCCGCTTCTGCTCAGGGTGACTGCGTGTGCTGTTTCACCTCAGCCAGCAGGCAGCTCCTGTCGCTGCTGGCGAGCGCTGGCTGTGCACGCAGGCAGCTCTGCGCTTAGGTGGAACTGCAGGACAGCTCTGACCCAGGGCACAGGGTATGCTTGCCTCTGTTCTCCCTTGCATTATTGAATATGGAAAACAGCCATTCAACAACTTAGGCATCACTGTCAGCCAGCATATGCTATACCTTGCCAATTTGTGGTTGCATGGAGGTCTTGCTTTACTTTTCTTTATCTGAGGGGAGGACTAGGTGGGCAGCAAAGAACTCTGGCTTTGACTGTGAAAATCTGGGCTCTCTTGCTGTTCCCGTGTAGCACTGAATGAGTCATTGCAGTACTGTAAAGTGCTGTCTGACCTCAGAAAAGTGTGGTGCTCATTAGCTGGTTGCTTTAACACCTTGCTGAAACTCTTATTTTCCAAGCAAATGAGCTCTGGTTTCTCGCTCAGTGTAAGACAGCAAACAAACTGTGCTGGCATCCTGTCTCTTACGTAAAGGATGTGTTATAAATGCATCCTCCAATCCATGGGAACCTCGCTATTGACTTCAGCGGGTTTAAGATTCAGCTCTGTGTCTAAGCTCTGACGCACCTTGTGCTGGCTGATGCAGAAGGAGATTTTGCTTGCACACATGATGAATTTGCACTGCTTGACTTCACGTCATTTATACTCATTCCTATTCCAGCTGTCGCAGCATTCTTGTGCTGTGCCAGTTGTACCAGCTCTTTAGCATGCTTTTCCATCATTCCTATTGAGAGACTCGCATCTGTCTCCCTCCCTTTTGCATTGCCTTTTGTCTCATTTGTCATGGCAGTAAATGAAAAACATGAGAAAGTGCTGAGTCACAGGGCAACGGTAACAAAAACCCCATTTGTGATGGACAAATTAATTTTGTGTTGCCTACAGCATGATGACCGACCTCTTCTTCACAGGTCTGTCAAAGACAGTAAATGCTCTGCACACTGATGTCACCTCCTGCTCTGCAAGCGGGTGCTGTGGCATCAGCTCACTGCACTCGTGCTGGGCTTGTACCTGAGGCCATTTTAACGAGCTGATTTGGTCTCTGATGGTGGAGGAGTTGTGGCAGTGCAGAACTCACTGCAGCTCTTTGCCACTGTGTTTTCTCAGCCTTGCTGCTGTGTCCTGCAACCTCTGCCACATCTGTGCAGCACTCGTCTGCCTCTCTCTCTGGGGAGGCAGCTCACAGCCTCTCTTGCACTGGAGTTGAGTTGCACAGTGAAATGTGGGACTTTGTGCTTTTGGTTCTGGGTAGATTCAGGGGAATGGTGGTAAGCTGGTGTAAGACTACCAGTGTTCAAATGACATAGCTTGTGTTTTCTGTGAAAACAGTGGCTGGTGTCAGATGCTCATCACCAACTTGTCTTAGATGGGAAGTTTCTCAAAGCACAGAGGTACTGATCTGTGGCCTGCTCACTTCTAGTCCAGTTCCTCAAGTGCTAATACTAAATAACTAGATGACTACAGTGATGGAGAACTGATGTTACAGATATAGAGGGCCAGGGAAGCTCATATGACACTCCTACAGTGGAGACGCAGCCATGTGCTCGGAGCCGCTGGGGCTCTGTCAGCATGCTCTGATGGTGCAGCTGCCTGGTCACCACCACGTGCAGGCTCCTGCCAGCATGCAGCCTTCCATGGGGACAGACGGGCTGAGGGGCGGCGATACTTAGAGGATGAAGGCGTGGGGAGGTCAAAGTAGGCTGACTGCTCAGTTGCCTTCAGTATATTCAGGTGCAGGAGAACTACATGGTGGTTCCACCTGAGCTAGGAAACCAGGCTTGTGTTTCATGCTCACACCAACACTAAACTGGAAACACCCCGTGTGGGTATTCAGAGAGAAGAAAAAATAGCTTTTATGCCAAATGTTCACACTGTGCCTGTGAACTGGTAGAGGTTTAAGTCAGACTGAATCGGAGCTCAGTATTTGTGAGGACTTAGTCACAGTATTGATCGCAAGTCAAAAATTGCAGAGGTCCCAGGAAAAGTAGGGTGCTGCTTTCCTCTTTCCTCCTCCCCTGGCCTGCCTCCCAGCTCCAGATTTTGCTCATGTGAAGTATCTGTGGTAGTCTGTTTTCTCCTCTGTTTGGCAGTGAGAAAGGTTGTTATATTGCCCCAGAAGTTGCTCTTTTTCAAGCGAGAATGGAAGGATTTCTGTGATGTTTGGCACACTGGTACTTTGAGGAAGTGAGTTTGCAATGCTTTGTTTCCTTCATACTTGCCCGACTCCTGAAACAATTCTCTAAAGTGTTACTGTCAGTAATAAAAAGTGTTAAAAAAACCTCTAGTTTCTGCTGATAAAGATAGATTTTTGACTCCATCTGATCTTCTATGCTTTAACCTTCTTTTCCAGAGGCATCCTTCACATGCTGGTTTACCTTCACATGCTGTACAAGCACCTGAGTTTTGGAAACATCCTGCGTTCCCAGGAGGTGTTAAGGATGTGAAATCCTTAAAGGCCTTTTGGTCAAGCCTACATTTTTTTTTTTTTTTTTTTGAACAGGCTAACTTAGCAGTATTATGTGCTGTGACTTTCAGTGTAGCTGTGCCCCGGATTGCCCAGTGCTGAGGGGACATTTTCTATATGAATTGTTCTATATAAATAAACACATGACAATAATGATGAAAAACGCAGGCCATTGGTATAAAAGTGCATCATCTACTTCTTATTCTGAAAGAATTCTTCCACCAAATCATAACAAATCATCATTCCTTCCTTATTGCTGCGATGTCTGACAGCAATATTTTTTTTTTTTTAGGCACAAAAACATGTGTATAGAGAAAGCAATATCTGAATAATATTCTAAAAGTCTGTTGAGCAATTGCCCCCTGGAAAGAATAGCTTTACAGCATATGCACATGACAACTTTTGGCTATTGTCTAAATTAAGTTAGTTTATCTAGAATCATTCTGGCTTTTTTGCCTAGTTGTAAGATATTGAAAATCTGCTTTTATTTACCTGAAGACTACATAAATGTAGGCTGTTTCATTATGCTGTTGGCCTAGAATAGAGAGGGAAATGCTGAGCACGGAGGAGTGTTAAGATGAGGCTAGAAACTGAGGTTTTAATGGTTGGGCTCCTTGGCCTTAGTTGAGGCCTTAGCTCCTGTTTAGTGGTAGGCACAGGTTCTGGTGCTAAGTGAAAACTCTGTGCACACAAAGGTGATCTGTACCTGAGATGTCTGGTAAATGCTAAATGTGCATGTCCCCTAATGAAGCAGCCCAGGAGGACACACTGTACCAGTGAATTGTCTCAGAGCTCTGGTGTGTGTTTGGTTTGAGGGAAAAACGCTGCAGTTTCCCCAAGCACATGTTGAGTGGGTTAGATCTCGTGAGGAAGGGATTCCTGACCACAGCCTGAGTGAAAGGGGACAGAATCAGGTGAGTGCATTAACAGCAGCAAGCAGCAGGCTGAGGACCTGGTATTGCCCACATACCATTGACCTGGTACGCGCCTGTCTGTGCATGCGGCATGCAGCTGTGTGCTGCACTGCTGGGGGCCTGAGACTGCTCTCTGGGCACTTGGCACGAGATGTTTACACCTTGCGTTCTGGCCTTGCCTCCATTCAGCGTTCCTCCTTAGTCCTGTCTCAGCACTCAGAGGTTCCTACCACACTGTGCAGTTTCTCCAGTCAAGCTGCTGCAAGATTTACTGGCCCTCGAGCTGTTGTTAATAATGATGTATTTGTCATATGCTGTTTAATTAGTGTGGGGCATGAATCAGTAAAGGAGAGAAAGAGAGATGAGGTGAATGTCAGCTGATGTATTAACAACGCTGCTGCGAACATAAAATACCTCCATGTAGTAGCCACACGGTAGCAGGGTCCCTATTAACATAAGGTATGGCTGGATAAGCATGGGGAGAGCAGCGCTGCACTGACACTGGCATTTCCCTGCAAGTGCGAAGAGCACGAGATTAACCTGACCTTGAAGGGAAACCCCTTTTTCTCCACATGACACCCACATGGCATTTGATACCTGTTATCACAAAAGAGCAAATAAAGAACATGTTGTCTGTCTTGCAATAGCCAAGCCAAGAGTTAAGCCTGTCGTCATCTTCAGTGATGTGCGCTGGCAGTGTTTGAAACTGTCAGGATCAGCTTGCTTGATTTGCTTGCTGTGTGGCTTCCTAACTGATAACTGCATTGCAATGACCAGGTTTGGCTAATACTGATGTCCTCATTATTCTTAGGTATTGGTTTGGGATATGGTTGCTCTGAGAGCTTGCATTAGCAACTAGACTTGCTGCTGGCCAAATACACAGTTAGAGGAGGCTCTTACCTGCTGCTTTACAGGCAAAGACAAATATTATACCCCTATATTTCAGAGATGAAGGGATGAAGCCAAATGCCCTAATGCCACGTGGCAGCCATCTGCTGAGTCCCCTTTGATACAAGGTCATAATTTCTGTCCCCTAGCAGTATAAGGCAGCTGTTGGACGAAGAAGGGGGCAAAAGTGGATTTTGCCCCGTCGTGGCATCTCCTGGGGTAGATGCTTTTATAAGCAAATCCAAGCCTGTGTGCTCAGGCCCAGTGGACAGGTTGCCAGTAAGCAGTCAGGTGCATCAAGAGGCAGCTTTTGCAGTGCGGAGGTCAGGCGGGCTGGAAAGACACCAGCAATGTGGGTCTGAAAAAGCCTTGGGCAGCCGGGGGCCTTTAGGCCCCCAGCCCAGGGCTGTAGGTTTCCCTTTATTCTGGGAACCTGGCTACGTTCAGGTACCTTATCGCACGCAGGACCTGTGCGTTTCCCAGCCTCCTGGGCTCTGCAGGAGCAGCCCCGCTGCTCTCACGACTGCTCATGGAGGCCGCACGGTCCCTGGTGGGGACGTGCTGGCTGGGGCTGCTGCGCCAGCTGCCTCCCTTGAGGAGACTCGGGGACCTGGCCTCCATCCTGCCAAGAGCAAGGTCATACCCTCACCCTTTAATAAGAGGAAGCAAAAGTCTGGGTGATGCGCTGTCTCATGTGCCAGTCTGAATACCCATTTCGATAGCAATGAGGGTTAGAGTTTAACTATAGGGAGAGGCTGGGATAGGGCACTTTCTGTGCTACAGAGAAGGGGGGAGGCTGGTACACCAGCTATCCAGTGTGCTAGTGTTGCCCTGGAGGGGGATAGGCTCCTCTTGCTAAGGGCTGAGCAAGCTGAGGATCACTGGGAAGGGATCAGGAAAGGTGGCAAGAGGAAGCAGGGCGAAATCAGGGTTAGCAGCATTTGTGGCCAGTTGGGGCAGGAGTGGAGAACAAGGCGGTGAGGCATGAGGGGAGGGTGGAAAAGAAAAGTCCAGCTCAGCAGCTGAAGAGCTAAGTGCCCATTGATCTTTGTGCTGGGAGGTGTCAAATTTATACTTAAACAAACAAACAAAAGTATCCAAAAAATGTTCTCATAAGTGCTCCGTTGATTAGATTTTTTTTTCACAGTAGCATCAACCTGCGTGTTAAGTGTCTGCCTACGGTTTTGCTTGCATATGCAAATCTTAATAGTGCAGAGATGCTGGATTTGCATACAAAGAGTAACAAGGCTGCTGCTTAGCTTCATGTTTTAAAGGATACTAGAAAACATTGCCTCTTAAAATAATAGACAAATACTCTTCTGTAGCAGGGTAAGTAAACTAGCAATTTTTCCAATGGAGTCTGAGTAAATGAGATCTAAATATTTTTGGAATAACTGGCTGACTGCTGATCTCTGCTGAGTAGCGCACTATCGTATTTGCAGTGCATTAGTCAATTCATGGAGGCTTCATCTCGCCATTTTTAAGAGTTACTATGTCATATCCTGCCGTCCTGTCTTAACTGTAACAGTACAGCCATTTCCTTCAGTAAACTGTTTCCTGCTTCAGCTCTGTGCTGTGTGACTTCAGGGTTGACACATCAGAGGTTAGGAGTGGCTCCACTGGATCACTACTGTACTCCACATATGCCAGCCTCTTTGACAATCTGTATCTACTATCCATTAAATAGATCAGTGCTTTCTTTCTGGCCCCCTAAGCAAAAGGGTAGCATAGCTGAGTTATTTTCCTCATTGTTTAGCCTGGTTTAGGACCTTAAGTTTGTGCTTGTGTAAATCTAAATTAATTTGGTGAGAGATATTTGTATAATGACAGTGAAGAAATTAGATCAGAAGAGATAAAACCATTTGACGTGTTTATGGTTTTAGTGTTCCTGTGAGCTGCTGAATGAATGAAGTCTGGTTTCCTCTGTGCCTGGACTCCCCTCGAGACGAGTGTGCTCCCCAAAGAGGTCCCAACCACAGGAAGAGAAAGAAAAGCTAGGTGTGAATTCTCTGTCTACTACAATGTGAGTATGACTGCAGCCTTCTCTTTAGTCAGGGAGCTCTTAGCAGCTAGGGAGTCTTTCTCCTCCCATATGCTATGTAGAAACATTATTCCCTTGAAGGCATCTACTTTCTCTTTCAAATCAGGCTGAAATCAACCAGTTCGGACGGTTGGAGGAAAGCAGCATGAATGTACTGCCCGCGCAGGCTGGGTGCATCTGCACAGCCATTGCATCTTAGGAATCCAGGTAACAAAACATGAGAAAGAATGGAGCATTGCCAGCTCCAGTGAAGTGACCATGCACCTAGAGCACTTACTGACATGCAGAAATCTCTCCTGATCCAGCTAACAACTTTGACAAAACAGCATTAGTTTCAAAGGAGTGTCATTAAGTAGCTGCAAATCAAGTTCCCATGGTGCTCCTACACCTGTGCAGAGGCAGAGAATCCTTGCTGAAGGCCCTCCAAAATCAGGAGTACACATAACCATGGGACTTTGCTTGTGGACCACTTGAGGAAGCAGGACTGCCTATCCTGCAGTTGTGTACATGAAGAACATGATGGGTCACTTTCTTCTTTTGGGGACTTGATGTCCTTCCAGCTGCAGCTAGGGAGCTCAGCAGGTAGTTCTGGAATGGGTCTCCTGGTATGGCGCCTGCTCTGTGTGGGGATGTTTTGCCTTTTTGTTGCAATGCCAACTGGACACCCAATTCCTTGAGACAGTGTTCTCCATGGGTTATGCTGATGGTAAACACTGAACCCAGCCTGAATAGTTCAAGTACTGAAGCATGCTGCAGAGCACTTGAAAAATGACATCACATGAAAAACAGCTGCCAAACTGGAAAAATTAGACTTTGCTTTTGGCAGGCAGACAGGGCAATGAGACAAAGTGCAGAAATGAGCTTTTAAAGAATTTTTTAAGCAAGACTGGCTAGGCAGACAGTTTTGCAGGAGGAATTAGGTAGAGCACTGGGTGCCAGGGAAGACCCTTTGTGCTTCTACTTGAAGTATTAAACTGATTTTATGAATAAGTGTATAGCTTGCTTTTCTGGGCCACATTGTTTGCTGTTCTTTTTGTGCCATCAGTAGTGGGAGAGAACTAAAAGTGCCCCATGGTAAGTTCTTCCTCATCTAGGCTGTGCCTGCCAGAGCAGCCCTCCGAGGGTCTCCTCAGCAGGGGTGCGATAGTGCTGTGCTCATCTGTGCTCGCCTAGTGACTTGCTGAAGGATGTCACAAGCAAGCGCTGTTACAGCTCCCCTTGGCATGTTAAATCCCACCCCTGAGAGGGTCCCCAGCTGGGGCCAAAATTATAGGCAAGCAGATGTCTTTATGGCCTCCTCTTGCCTCCATTTTTCTAGCCAGCACTCAACAGCAAGCCAGAGGAAGGCAGACCTTGTCCTTCTCTTGTAAGGGAAATAATATTTCTATTATTTATGCTGGATTTCTATTATTTATGCTGCATTTTTCATGCTTTGTTTCTCATGCAGAAGAAGTTTGGGTGTATTTGTCAAAAAAGCTCTCTTTACAGGCCTTTGTGGTATTGTTCTGGCACAAAGAAAAAGCTTGCAAAGAAAAGGAATGAAAAGTGAGGTTGGGAGATACTGTTAAAGGATATGGCTGGGTGTTGTGTTTTCCTGTTTTACCCTGGACTGGCATGCTTTCATTACTGATTATCAAGGTACTGGCTGCCTTGCTAACCATGTGTGAAGCATTAAATCTCTTTGCCTCTCGTTGCTTATTTTCAAAAGACTAGTGATAATTTGGTGGCGTGTTTCTTGCTTGACAGTTGTGATTTTGCAAGAGTTTTCTTTTCCTGCGTACTTCCAGTTAGTTATCATTATTCACATATAGAACATGTGCACACACAAACTACTTAATATATTTGGTTGAATTATGCCAGGCATATGGCTAAATAGTCATATTCTGTCATTGTCCTATCCCTTTCTTCCCTCAAATTCCTTCACCTCAGTTTTCCTTCTAACATGTGAGGAAGCTGGGGGAGGGAGCGTATGTACTGCTTCTGCTGCAGGGGACACTTAACACATTAGTGGATGCTAAAAAAGGTAAATGTCAAGTAATGTGTAACAGGGATTGTTGAGGTCTTGGAGATTGCAGAAGTGTTTGGCTTCTTTTTTCCTTGAGAGCAGGAATTTGTGACAGATCCTACTAGGAATAAGACCCTTCCCCACCTAGCAGGGAGCAGGCCTCAGTGCTGTGAGCACTTGGCATGTGGCTCGGGAAGGCCCAGGGAGGCAGCTGAGCTGCAGGTAGCTGCAACGTGGTAGCGCGCACAGTGTGTGCCTGGGAAGGCAGGTTTGGTTTTTTCAGAGTGAGTGGCTTGGTTAGGTGTGTGCTGCAGAAGCAAAGGTAACCAGCCTCTGGAGCCTGAAAGGAATTAACAATCCTTAACTCCACATTTCCCAGCTGAAGCTAAGCAGAAACATGTTTTTAAGGTAGTAAACCCCACAGAGACCTTCTACGGTTCTGGGAACTCACATGTCAGTTCTGATCTCCGAGATCAGCTTTGATATCCTTGAGTTACGGTTGCAGCATAGAGCAGTTCCCAGCTCTTTGCTCGCTAGTCACAAAGACATTTTTGCACATATTTTGGTATGAACAGAACTGTTCTGATTCAAAATATAACTACACCTAGGTGAAATGACCAGAGCAGACAACCATATGGTGGAGGAATGAGAGGGTTAAAAAACAGTTCTTTCCAGTTATGATTTATGATCCAAATAAATATGTTCTAGTGAAAGGAAACTATCAGCAACCTGAAGAGCCTGTAGTGGGTTGGGCCCTAAAGAACTGTTGAGTTCCAGCACTCCAGTCTGTAATTACTAGAGCTCATTGTTGGATGTAGCCTGCTAAAGAAATGGCCTAGTTTAAAAAGCAAAAAAAAATAGAAACAATAAAAAAAGTATTTCTCTTGCAAATGGAGTCTGTCAGTGTCCAGCTGCCTGGTTCCCTTGGGTGCTTTAAAGTCCACTAAAATCTATCCTGGGAGCCCCCTCTCTATTAAGAGACATCACACTTTCCTGCTGCTTTCCTGATGCCAGACATTAAGATCTTTAATTAAACATGGAGCAAAATCTGCCATGTTTGCTGTGAATTTTTAAGGTTCTGGGCCCAGCTGCTCCAGCGCTGTTCAGGCTGGTAAAGTTTGGCCGGCTCCGAGACCCCAGCTGAGTGAGCTGATTTCTCTGCAGCGTGAGCATTTGCAGGATTTGGCAAATTCAGTTTCTGAAAAGCCCTTGCAATAGTTAATGCTTTCCCAGGTGGGTGTTAATGCTGGGGATTGTAACTGGCATCGGTTAGTACTTCAAACAAACAAACAAATAAAAAGCACAAAACAGAAAAACCCAAACATCCACCCTCAAAAGAGATAACAGTAAAATCAGAAAAAAAAATCCTTCTTTATTATCAAAAATACATTTCCCCTTTCTTTATTGTCGTTTGTGTTTCCCTGTCACGAGCTGCTCTGTGACTCATTGCCTGTCCTGTTGGAAAGGGCAGAAATGAGTGTGTGATCATCACCATGAGCAGGCAAGTACTGGTAGTGCTGTGATAAGAGGTGTAAAGTAGTCCTAGTTTGTCACTTGATGTTAAGACTACTCCCAGATTTTACTTGACTTCATGGGAATCATTCTGGGATCAGAGTCTGGCCATAAATCCACCAGGATATTTTAATGCTTGTGGATGGCTTAAAGGAAAAGGAGGAAGCCAGACAAATATTCATCACTGTGGAAAAAGTTACAGGACAAAATTTGCACTACAGTTAAGCATACCAAAGTTTCAGAAATTCAGATGACTGCCTTTTCACTCTGCTTATGAGCACAGACATGGTAAAGGAGAGATGCTCTATTTACAGCCTGCTCTGCAGTCTTTGACGTAACAGTTAAAAACGTTTGACTCACTGGCATCTCTCACAAGTAGCAAGTCTGTAGAGAGATTCCCAGTTTTGTGCTGAAAATACAAATACTCCAGTGGAAGGGATGTAAAGCGAAGTACGGAGAAACTGACTTGATTGAGCTGAGAAACTGACTGGGGCCCTTCCATGGGGTCCTTGCCCAGAGCAGAGCTGTCCCCTGCCCCTCCATGACAAGAGCAGCAGGTCCTAATTCACCCCAGATCTTTCACACTCACTTGGGTTTGCACTGCTCTTCACCAATGTGGAAAGCAGGAAATCCCTTGCAAAGGCATTATATTTGCTTCCCCTGCTGGACGTTTCTTGTTAGTTAAAAAAAAAAAAAAAAAAAAAAAAAAAAAAAAAAAAAAAAAAAAAACGTATCTTGCCAGAGATACATGCAGGGAATGGGCAATGAAGTGCCTGAGTTTCTGCTATTGAAACAGTGTGTACTTACTGTCAGTGCAGTCATTGCCTCATTTTTTTTTTTGCTGAAGCTCTGTAGTGGGCAATATAACACCGCCATCCAGGGCTTGAGTAAGATCTTCTATGTGATCATTTAGTTGTAACTTTTTTGCTCGTGCCTTATGAAACTGATCTTGAGCTCTCTCGATACAGAAGCCAGAGCCATGCATTTGCATTCAAGGCTTGCATCTTATTCATGTTAAGTGTATCCTCACAGCAAATGTTATCTGGTGCTAACAATCCACTTCTCTCTCTCCCACGATAAATTGCTGACAAGTCCTCCTGCTGGTCTTTCAAGGGAAATAAGAGATTAAACTCTAAGTATTTTAAAATAATAGTCCTAAAAAGTATGAGAGATGGCTGCATGATTGCAGAACATGAATTCAAGTGATACGGAAGAGCGTTATGTGCAGACTCTATCTACTATCCTTGCTGGTCTGGAAAGTGACAAGGGGTGAGAGAGCTGCTATTTGCAAGCACCTGTGAAGATGGAACTGGCATAGCTCCTGCTGTTTCATTTCTTGTGGGTAATGAATGTAAATGCTCACATATATTTGACACTTTTCTGATGCATTCTTGCCTCCTCATGCACCCACTTCTGTGGCCTTTCTGTCCTCTAGCAGAACAGCGACTCACACTATGTCGGGGGTCTGTGGCAACAGTAACCCCCCATTGCACAGATCTTGGGGCAACCCTTGGGAGCAACCCTAGAGTGACACCTCATAAAACACTGGCTAAGGTATTTAGGCAAGGAGGGAGATTCATAGTGCTTGTTTTTTCCCATGTTTGGCATACAGAACTGAGTTTTACTTCATACATTCAAAAGAAGCGCTATCTCAGGACTCAAGTCCTGGCTGCTGTTGTATGGACTTTAAGCTGAAAACTGGGCTCTCTTTGATTTTGGTCAGCTTTGGATCACCATTAATCCTGCCTCTGCACTATGGGAACCAGGGAGTGTGTGGAAGTCATCAATGTGCTGAAGGGCTCACTCTGCACACTTGCATAAAAATGCAGTGAGGGGCCATTGGAAGCCCCAAAACCTGATAACTGTAACAGGCAACTTGGAGGAGCCTGAGAGCAAGCAACTAACCCAGCATATGTCTGTGGCAAAGCTGGGGCTTTGCAATAGCTTTTCTGAGCATTATCCTTCTTAGGAGAGGAAGGTTGATTTTGCAAATTATCAGTCTCCTGATAATTAATCTCCAAATTAATCCTATGGGCTGTCTGCTTGGACAGTCACATCCTGAATGGCTACAACCTAACACGCTCTGCTCAGATTAGTCTGTCAAACAGAAATAGAAGAGTGTTTCTCCTCCGTAGTCATTAAACATGTTTGATGTATAGTGCTCAAGGGTTAGCTGCTGTTGCTGAACAAGTAGGGAGTGAGAGAGAGAGAGAGACTATGCTAAAGAGGGAAGGAGGTCATGAAAGGGAGAAGAAAGGGAGAATTCCAAAACATTTCCTTTAAAAAATTACAAAATGGGTTGATCTTCCCTACAGAATGCAATTCCATTGGAAATACGGAGAGAATAGTTATTCATGGCCTCACCCAGTCATTGCATCTGCTACCTTGCATCAGAGTTACATATGTCAAAATATATTCCTGCTTTGCTTTTATGTCTATGTTCAAAATATAAACTTAGAATCACTCCAAACAGTTTTTACTTTGAAAATAAGTTAGATGCTATCAATAATTCTGATTTCTTCCCTAAGCCTAAAGATATTAGTGTAAATTGACAATGCCTCATTATTGACCAAAATACTAATTTATATTGGTGGAGAATATTACTATAAGCATTGTGATTATCATACTGAGTACCAAGTTTTACTTTCAGCATTATTAATGAGGAGACACAATTAGAAGAATAAACACAAACAAGCAGTGTAGGATCTCCCAGTGTGGAAACAGGAATCACTTGGTGATGGACCACAGAGTTGGCATAGCATCTTGAGTTGGCTCAGTTCCTTTTCTCCAGCTCCTAAACTACATTCAAAACAGATCAAAAATATATCAGAGATGTTCCTTGTGCTATGTTTCGTATAAACAATGGTTATTTTCCAGTGAGAAGCTGCTGTCAACAACGACAACAACAACAAAAAAATGGTTTAGGAGCGAATGATGCAGCTGTGGAGAAAGGTAATTCTCATTCATATAGGACTCCAAGACTTCAAACTTGGGTCTCACTGAAGTTTGGAGGAGTTGGAACTTTCCAAGTTGGAATGACATCTCATAACTTTTTACATTTTCCAAGCAGGATAACAGAGGTGAAGACCCCTGGAAGCCTTGTGGCTCTGTCTCTGAGGTACTGTGCCTAGTTTCTATTACAACTTTGTTGAAACCAAATTGTTTTCCCAAAACCTTTTGCTTAAGGAAATTCCAAGAGGAAAAAGCGTTAAACTGGAACTTTCCTGAGTAGTGCAGTAAATTATACTGAGGGTTTTTCAGCTATGCTGAACAATGAGAGCTGCCTATTTAATTTGTCTCAAGCAAACAAAACATATTTTACAGCCTTATGCAAAGTAATGATGTGTCAGATTGCTTAATGGGACTCTTCAGTGTATAAACAGGGAGGCTAAAAAGCAGGAAGTGGCAACCTGCACTACAGCAAAGAAGAGCACAGTCTATTCAGTTCTGTTATTCTTATGGGGAAAAAATCTGGAAAAAAATGGAGGAAAAAAATAAGAGCTGAAAGTGGTTCTTACATTTGGAGAAAATCATGTCCAAGGAGAGAAATCAAGAACTAGGCATACCTTACTCACTGAAAATAAGATTAAAAATGTCTTGGTTGCCATGTATAAACTCAGTAGTCAGTGAATGTAGTAGGTACTAAAGAGCTCTTGAATTCTGCAGAAATATCTGTAGCAGAAGGCTTTGTTTGGGAGCTGAGGATAGCTCATTTAATGTACAAGTTCAGAAAATGTTTTTACCAGCGTCTATTGGTCAGTCATTTGGCAAACTTGTTGCAAAAAAAACTGTTGCAGTGGATTCTCATCTCTTGAAATCTTCATATTAAAACAGTCATCTCTTAGGAAAAAACAAAAACAAACAAACAAACAAACAAACAAACAAACAAACAACAACAACAACAAAAAACAGCAATTCTTCTTTAGCCAGACATAGATTCGTGGCTTGAACAGAAGAATAAATGTGAATCTGAAGGAACTGTGATATAGGAAGCTGGTTCAAGTGATCAGATGGCGTCCTTAGTCTTAAATTCTAAGAATTACGAGACAGGATCACAAGCTGTACAGGATATGCCTGAGGCAATATACTACTAAGATTCATCATGATCATATCTGACAGCCATCGCACTGGAGAATAAAACAATAGAAAAATAACATAAAATGTCTGCCTAAGTGTGAAGGTCAGGGAACATTTTCTGAAGGATTCTCTCACTTCAGTCATATTCCTTTTGAAGACTGTTGGAAAGTGGAGTCCGAAGCTCTGGCTTGCCTGCAGGATGGGATGTGGGCTCAGGAGGGCTGGCAGCTCTGTCCCCGTGACGTGCACCTGATGTGGTGTGGCACTGAGTGGCCTTGTTTCAATGTTAGAACAGAGAGTGGCCATTTTTAAAGCAGGCTGCATGTGAGAACCGTAGGAGTGTGCCCTGTCCTTGTATAGCCTCAAGACACCACATGTCCTTTTGTGCATAAACTTTGATACTCACACTACTGCTGGCCAAGCAGCAAGACAAATCAGCTTTAGACAATAATGGGTGATGGAGCTTTAGCCATGGTGACCTTGCGACTTGCAAATAAACTAACACAGAGTGAGGGAAAGTGCTTCTGCTCTTGGGGAAAGGACATAGATGGTGCTTTATGTCTCTTGATAACTTGTCAATGAGTTCTATTAACATCAGTCTCACAACGAGGTCAATCAATCTGGATATTTGCAAGCATATTTAGAAGAAATGCCTCAAAGCATTTTCAGACAAATACAGATGTCCCTGTGAAATATTTAAAAAACAAGAAGAACAAGCTGGGAGGAATCAATTCATTTCTTTATAAATATATTTATATTTTATCTTATATATTATGTTGTTATATATTATATATTCATATATTTATACAATCATATTTTGCAGACAAATATGCAGTAGAAATCTTAAGAATTTTATAATCATCTGTAGAGTGGGACTATGCTTGGTCACTTACCAAGGCAAACAGCGTTTGGGGAAATCAGCCAACCAAAAATTACAGCTACTCTGTTTCTTGGAAAATGGTGACTGTCATGCAGAAAGGAAACAAACCAAAGCACAAGGAGTTGTTCCAGACACACTGTAGCTATCATTCTTGTGAGGTCTTGCTAGTTTCTATCACCATGCACATCTAGATTTTTGAAGGTGTCAGTAGATGATAATTGAGCCATATGTAATATTAGTGGGGAGTAGAATAATAAATTCAAGGCTCAGTCAACCATTGCTTACTTTCTGTCTGAGCTTCGTTTCCAGCAATTGCTAGACAGTCAAGATTGAACTTCAGACAAGCAGAGGTAGGACTTGGATTGCATCAAGAATTAGGTATTAGTCATGAGAATTATGGCGCGATCTATTATTAGAGCATTGGAAAATAGTCTTGTGAAGCAGGAGAGCCCAAAAGGCATAGAAAAAAAACCTGAGAGGCATCTCATCATGTCAAAATTAAAGCAAAACAGCAGTCTTCCCTGCTGAGATAATAACCATTGCTCCACTGCCACTTGTCCAGGTGCCAGCAGACGGGCCTCCTGTTCTGCAGGGGCCCTGAAGGTGCCCCGACTGGGGCTGGCTGCTGCATTAGGCCCTGGGCAGAGCTCCTGGGGGAGGTTCTGCCTTCCACCCCTGACCAGCTCCATTGGCTGCCCCGCATGCCTTTGCATGGATTTTTCAAGAGCTCTTGCCCTTGGCCCCACCTGAGCAATGTCACAGGGAAAGCACGAGCTGTAGTGCCAATGTGTGCACTTCACAGCATTTTTACTGGCATAGCTCAGCGTGGATTTTTTTTGCCTCCCAAACTCCTTCCCAGGTTATCACACTCGCACATTGCACCTCGCTGCAACTCCCTCCCACTTCCAACACAAAACCGGTTGCTGGGTTTACCTTAGGCCTGCAGTGTCGCAGTTATGTCACTGCTCCTTGAAGACTGAACAGAAAACCTTAACTTTGAGCTAAGCATTCGGTGAGTATAAGTCAAACATCAAACAAAAATTGAAGATTTGCCTGATAAAACAGTGTAGTGTGTTAATGTGTCCGAGTGTGCTCAACTGTGGCATTTTTAAAGGAAAACGGAATAGAAATGGCTACAAAGAACATGATCTTTTCCTACTTAGAGGGGACTGTAATGTGCTCTTTGACAACTTATACAACTTACATAGATTTTGTTACTGTGATAACTTCTGAATATGTTTTGTTCCAGCAGCAAAAACAAATTGAAAAAGGAAGTTTTCTAAACCATAATTCAAATCTCACTGAAGTCATTAAAAGTCCCATTGATTTCAGAGGGTTTTGGTTTAGTTCCAATATTCCTTCTTTAAATAACTAAATGGACTCCTTTTCACAACTGTAGGGAATGCAGCTGCTCCAGAAGTCTTCATTTGGCTTTGATCAGGCCCTAATTAGTTATATTTGTTTCAAATGTTTCTAAAAAGTTTTAAAATCTTCTGCTCCCCCACCTCCCCGCTTACAACAAACAAACTCAGTAATTCCTGGAGGGGTATGATTTAAATTTTCTGTAGACCTCAGTCTTTTAGGTAGAATAACTTCAAACAAAATGCTGTTATGAAATACAATTTTGAGTATGTCCAAGGAGCAGCATGGTAGGGAAACTGTTCTGCAATCATAGAAACAAGCCAAGGGTTTCAGACTTAAATGACAAAATTCTGTGGCCAAAGAGGGTCGGAGGATATCATCTAGTGATTCCTATGACCGGTAACATGAATCATGTAGGACATAGGAGGTGAGGGAATGACTGGTGGTTGGGAAAGAACCACTGGATCCCACTGTCTTACCACTGTCAGCCGTGTGGGAGACTGCAACGCCAGCGATGGACGTTTTTGCCTTCTACTTAGCGAGCAGGGTGTCACTGCAGTAGGAAAGCCCTAATATGAGAGGTTTTGCTAAGGGATAGCAGAGAAAGGCCTGAAAGATTACCTGCAATCTATATATTTTTATTAACTTTAAAAGGCTGCACCTCATCATGGAAACTCTTACTAGGCACCAGTGGTTTCCTGGCAGATAGGTCTGAAAGCCCGTACTGCAGGACCACAAGTGAAACTGGCTTGTCCCTACAGAGATGACTGTCAGAAGTGAGGTAGCAGTAAACTTGGCTTTCCTTTGGGCTTGCGGATACCTGCTCTGGTAGTTGTTCTCAGGCCATGGTACATATGTATATCTGACCCTCAGAAAATGCCCTGGTGGTAACAGTGCATGACAGAAGCTGTAAGCATATTAGTTTGATGGCCCAAGAAGCCCAGGAATCAAAAGCCTTCAAAAAACGAGGAGCCTCATGCATGTAAATTGAAATAAGGACTGCTTCAGACTTAGCAACAGCTAGAGGACAAAAACCTGTGTATGGCTCTCTGTTCTGCCCATTGTATAGAACAGTTTGCTGCATATGTTCTTTCTATGCCTATTTTGTATTTCTTTATTTATGAGGGATCTCTCCATTTCTTCTTGCTCTGGATTGTGGGGAATACTGATTTGAGTGCTTATGTTAGGACAGGCAGTTTGCTGATCTGTTTTCAGGACCAGATACTTACTATGTGAGAACTGCCATACTTCATCCTTCCTGAATTTTGCAGTCTCCACACGTTCACTGTAAATTTTGATCAAGGTGCTTCTGAAAAATCTTGATAATATATCCTAAGCTGATTGAAGATCTGAGATTCATTATCAAACATCTCAAATGGGAAGGCTGGAACTGCTTTTTGGACACTGGAGAGCTAGGATGCTAGAGGGAAAGTGATAGTAGTGACATTCTGGAGAAAAGTTCATCAGCTATTGTCATACTCTATTAAAATCAATGACTTAAATGGCTCCCTCCCCCCAGCAAATATGCCATTGTTATTAACATCCTATGAAAGTATAAATCTCATTCCTAAAGGACACCTCGGCAATATTTCCTATGCTGCTACTGACATGTGTGTTTTCATATAAATTATAGTGCTGCTCTATAACTGAAATTATCTATTGGTAAAATAGCTATAATAAATAAGTCTACTCTTTCCACAGATGTACTGCTATTAATTGTTCTGAGGTTCTTATTAACATGTTGAAGTTTTTCTTGAATATTGTTCCTTTTTTTTTTTTTTTTTTAATTTTGTAATCTATATTGTATTTCAGTTGATTACTGCATCTGAAGGTTGATGTAACCAGAACGTTCTGTGTGGTGTAACCTTCTTCACTAGAAGCGTTGTTGGTACATGTGACTTCACCTGTATTTCTGCCCTGTCTGCTACAAAAGCCAGAAAAAAGATCTGATTGATGCATGTAAGCGTGAGGGAAGGCAGAGGGGGAACAGGCATGCTGGGAAAGGGCAACCGAGAAATATCAGACCAGACGGCTAGCTAGGCAGACACCGAGTTAAAAAGGATGGGGATAAGCAAGGAAATATACTAAGACTAGCTCAAATGGGGAAAGTCACTGAAGAATTAATATCCCTCCTGAAGATACTTAAATGTGAAAGAAAGAGCATGAGATAGAGGACAGAATGGTCTGTCTGCTCACTACAACCCTGTTTTACTCTCCTGGTGAAAACACAGGGTTTAAAGACAGTTTTAAATGAATACTCATGTTCTGCTGTAGTGGTAGTAACTCAACGTGCCAAAAGAGGAAAAATTAGTTCTTTAATCGGTTGAGGCAGACTATTGGGACTTGAAGGGACCAGCCAGGACTGTTCTTACAGAGCTGTGCCATCAGCCCAGAGAGCTAATAACCAAGCCAACCTGCAATCCACCTTGAGCCCGTGTGCAGCAGCACAATGAAACCCAGTATAATATGCTCACATAGCTTTAAAAATACCTCCTGAGCCTCCTCAAGAAAAAAAAGTATTTTTCTAGGAGACAGTTCTTTCTTCCGGAATGAAAAAGATGAAATTCCAGCTTTCAATATTTCCAATGTTGTAAACTCTGTTGAAGTTATAAATGTTTCAAGTTTACATGAGTGTAAAAGAGGGAAAGATTTAGACCGTGCACGTCAATTTTTTGGCTCACAAACATTAGGCTTATTGTGAAGAGGCAGATACAGTGACTGATAAAACTGAAACCTACACGTTCTTGCTCTGCAAGGCAAGAGAGGAAGTGGTTTCTCATTTAAAATGTGATACCACAAAGAGCTAACTTTTTCCATGTCTGTACAATTTTCTTTGTAGCTAGATTCTTGGCATCCACCAAATATGAGTAATAAAAAGATTGCTCTTTACAGAGATGCAGGATCCTGCTACTAAAATGAAGTCACCTTCTTCTTGGTGTAGGCATTCTTTACCAGAGTGCATATTGGTCTTAGTATGAAGAGTTATTCATCCTGCATACCTGGGTTTGACTCCTGATGCAGTCCAAGAGAAAGACCCTACTATGTAAGCCAGCTGTCACTGTCTTTAGGTGAATGTGAAGCAGTGAAGCAGTGGGTAAATACCTGCTGCTGTAAATGTCTGTACATTTTTGTACCTTTTCATTCCAATGGAAGGTTTGGTCATAACTATAAATCTGTTTCTTCAGACAGCAGATGTGAAGTTGTGAAGTCTTCTGGGATGAAGCCTTTGAATTTCAGGCAGAAGATGCTGTGCCAGGTAGCAGTTATGCAAGATTATACGTTTTTGCTATGATTTTCTATCTGAAGGGAGTAGAGTACAGGGGAAAATCTGTCAAGGATGGACACTGGGCCATAAGCTAAGACCTACTTTCTGCTCTTTGGCTTAGGGAAGGGGCTGTGGTTACACACAAGGTGGTGACAGGGCCAGAGAGCAATGATTGCTGTGGACCATCTCACAGCACTCGGAAACAGTGTTTTTCACCTTGAACACTCACAGCAATCACTCTGCTACACTATAATCTGTGTAGTTAACAGGCTACTGAAGTGGAGTAGAAGAAATCCTACACACTTGGGCCCTTTCCAGCATAGGTCATGGCCTGAGTGATAGAACTGCAAGCTCTCAGGTCCCATAGTTTATATGATGACAAAGGTCAGTTAGTATTTAAATATTGTATTTACTTCTATTTAATTATCTGAAAAGTGGTTTAATTTTAATTGCAGTAAGGCCACATTGCATTAATCTGAAAGGGTAAAGGCACCTTTTATGTTATCAATTATTTTTAATTTTAAAGCAGTGCTTTAATTCATTCTTCAGTGCTGTGAAGAAAAAGAAGATGGTTTCTTGTTAGCACTGCTTAATGTATTCAGCCATCTATGTGTGTGCTGGCATGTCTTGGCCTTTCGGGAGAGAATTAGTGCAGAGCTCTGCACTGCAGAGCTGTAGAACTGACTTGAGAATTAGGGTTTTGTCTCTGAATCTTGTTTAAATTATGCTTTAAATCATATTTTAAAAGAGAAATTTTAAAAAGACACAAATGGAACTTTTTGAAAGGCAAAACATCCCCAAAGCCCCATGCGTTTTTTCTCAGGTTGCCTACACAGCTTTTTGCTCTGAACTAAATTGCTAAAATGAGGCATTTTGTGTTCCATTCCAGCTTCCCTTGATGACCCCCATTCTTAGAGGGGTTTGGTGATGTTCAGTATTTCAAAGATGTGCTTTGAAATATGTGGAGATGGCACATATTCAAGATATATAGTGACAGCTGAAAATAGGCCACTGGACTAATCACAACTAGCCAAACATCAGTGTGTGCTTAAGACTTTCCTCATATCAGAGAATAACTTTGAAGTGATGGCAGAATGCAAAGTAGTTGGGGACAGATTACTTGAGTGCATCAAATGACATTCAAGAGACCAAAGGGTTACCTGAATTTCTGTTGATTTTTGATGTTGAGAAAGTCAAGATAGTTGGATGGATATGCTGAGGACTAGATTTTTCCCCATTGCTCGGGGGTGAGTAGGTTCAAACAACTATAGAAAACCTATATTTCAAGAGCATAAAGGGTATAAAATGCAGCTATTTAAATGGGAGAGACTTTTCCATTAGACTTTTTTTTGTGTCCCAGATTTCAGACGAGTACAGCCAAGATAAGTGTGTGGGAAAGAATGTATCAAAAACAGATTATTTTCTTGTGGAGAAAGCAGGAACACAGATTTAGGAGGTACCCACGCACTGCACTATGGTTAACCACATCCAGCGAGTTTAAGTTTATGCAGAAGTCCCCTTGTCTATACTAACAACAAAATTGTGCTTAGCAGCTCCTGCTTGATAAAGCATGTTTTACTAAGCATGTTTTCTGTTTTAGTCTTAGTTAAGGATGTTCACCCTTGAATACTCAATATGCAAAAATCCCTTTCTACCTCCTGTGGTCTCTGGGCCCATTGATCCCAGGGCGGAAAGCGCAGCGTGGGTCCTGGCCTGTGGTGAGTGGGGCACTTCTGGGTTCTCCGAAGTCACTTGGCTTTTTGTGCTCTGACGATTTTGCTATTTGCTAACTTTTCTGCCCTCATTCTAAACATAATAATCTTTATAGTAATGTCTGGCATGTGTAACATGCTGTACATGCTATGCAGGGTTCGTTCACTTCTCTGCACTGGAAAGCGGCCCTCCCTTAGGATAGAGGGGACTGTTATTTAATAGCCCATTGGAAGTACAACAGTTTGGAAAAAAAAGGAAATAAGGAAACAGGAAATGAAGCTTCTACAAAAACTGAAGAGACAGGGGTATTACTTAGCATTTAGGGGTGTACTTTGTCTTTGAGGATGCTCTCATGGGTCTTCTGAGACTAAGGAGGGCTTTTCCATTCGTTTTAGCAAAGGCTGGATGGGCTCCTACAACAGCAAGTCCTGGTTGGCATTAACAAAGGCTACAAAGGCATGTCAATGGAGAGGTCACAAAACGGCATTTTTAGCTGTAGTGCCTGATTTCTTTCAAGCTGGGAACAACTTTTACAATGGGAAGAGAATCATTCAGATGGCTAAACTTGGACTTCCTTCTGATATATCAATGCGTTTTGTTAGAAACAATCAGTCACTTATAATCCATATACGACAGCTGCAGCTTCTCCTCTCAGTCTCTCACACAGTGCCTTTATAAATAGATTGTCATATTCCTTGCAGTGCTAAATTGCTTTCTGCATTCCCAGTCTCTGGGTGCACTGATTGACTTGGGAAATCTGCCATTTTGGTTAGCCTCCAGAAAAAGTGATTACTTGTTTTTGTGTCTGTTGCCAAACCTTTATAAGTAAGTTACCATTAAAAAGTCAGTATTTAACCACAATTACCATAGAGTGGTATCTGATATGACAGTTGTTTCTTGCTGTGTTATGTTTCTCTGTACACAAGGAACAAATCGATGGTTTTAATTAGAGGAGGGTGGAGATTAACGAGAGGGAAAAAAAAACAGGGATCTACAAAATTGTGATATATCTACACTGTTTTGAACACCAAGTGTATTCTTGCTTTTCTAACGGGTACAGTGATTAAGGATCTAAAGGTGAAGCCCACAAAAAAACAGATGCATGCCTTGTTGCCAAGTCCCCAGGCACAGAGAAATTTGTGGGTATTTCAGGTGACAGCTTCTGCAAGCAAATGTCAGTTGCCGAAGGGTGATGCTGGAAATGGTATCGTTGTCTGCCTCTGGGATACTTCACTAAGCATAAAACATTTATTGCATTTGTCTGCACTATGGGTAATACAAAAATGTATGTGTGGCAGTGTGCTGGACACTCCAGAGTCAGTGATAGTCTGAGTATAGCAAGACCTGTTGACATAATGCCTTGATCCAATCTGGATGAGTCAGTAGGAAGCTTCCCGTGGAGGAGAATGAGCTTTGGATCGTATGGCAATCCTTTAAAAACCTTCCAGGACAATGTGTCTCGTGCCCAGCTCTGCAAAACAGGGCACTTTGTGCTGGATGGATTTTAACAAAGCAGTGTCTGTTGCATTTTATTAATATCCTCCTGGGCCCAGATTGGAGCTACTTCAGTGGCTGTTCTTGCACTTCACATTCAGTGCTCATTGGTTAAAACACAAACACAGCCCTAGTAGCAAGGATCAGGACCCAGAACTTCCCCCCCCAAGTCGACCCTGAGTAGTCTACAGACTTAGGTTGTCCCTAATGTTTTCTGTTGCATGGTGACAGTGCTCCAAAGGAAGAGGCAAGTAGTTGTTCTTTTCTCTTTCCCTCTCTACCAGAACTCTTCCTTCTTTCCTAATTTGTAGTACATTTAGGTGATTAAATGCTTCATGAGGAGGTAGGTCAGGATGTCTTTACGCTGAGAAAGACATTGGATCTCCCCTTTCTGGTCAGCTGCTTCACTGAGGTTAATACACAAAGGATAGGAGAGCAGGTGAGATCCCTACAGTTTCATCTTGAGGAGAAGATGACCACATTCATACTTTGTGAGGACAGACGTGCTTGTTGGAGTAATTCCTCAAAGAAGATAGAGGAGATATCTAGTTAATAGATGAGGTTTAGGGTAGGGATTATCAGACTGTTCCCTCTAGGGCAGCTCTTGTCATGCACAGACAGAAAGCTGCTCTCTAGGAACCTCAGGAATTTGCAGTCCAACAGAGATTTCATGAACTTGGGGTCCCCCAGGGCTTAACAGCAGGTAGGGCTTGTTCTTATTTTTGGATCACAGTTTTAAACTTGGATGACTCAAATCTGCTGAAATGCTTTATTAAAGCGAAACCTAAAACCAGAAACCTCACAGATCTTTCTGGAATGGACAGACATAATTATTTTGTAGTATTGGATGAAGGCAGGATTTCTAAAGATATCCAGGCATGTAACATCAGAAAAGCAAGCCTTTGGGATTCTCTCCTTTCCCTCCTGATTAAACAGGTAAGCATTTCAGGGTTTCAATGGAGCTTTATGCCAATCTCACTTAGTATTTATCTGTACTTTGAGTTATCTGAACGATCTGAAGATAGAGCTTTGGGGAATTTGCCCCAGTTAAGCAAAAAGTTGGTGTCAGATGTGGTAACAGAGTACAGATATTCTGATCCTTGGGCCTGCTTGCACAGGCATGTAAGAGCTTCTGTCCTGTAACACCTGCTTGTCTGTTGGCTATTTTATAAGAGAACTTCTGTCTAGTGTATATTTTAACATTGGATTATAAATAATGGATGATTTTGTTAGGCAAATACTTTGTAATTGAATTTAGAGGAATAAGAGACATACATAATTCATGGTAGATACATATAATGAGCTTTAGAGTATACAAAATTTTACTAATTTGAAACAGGTAAGAATTTAAAGTTACTTGGTAGGGAGTCTAAATACCATTTTACATCTAGTCTTTAGAGAGTTTCAACAGGGTCAGTTTATTTCATTTCATAGATACTTATTACATACTTATAAAAATACTTGAAGATATAGCATGTGTAATATTTTTCATCTAGCTGATATGAAAATATTTAGTTGTTCTCTTCCTCCATAAACACATTTTCTAGTGACCAGTGCCCTTTATTTAATATGCAAGTCCTTTCTTCTAAAACTGAGGAGCAAGATTAAATAGGATGTTTATGATATCTTGTATAAATAAATAGCTCTGCACAATTAAAAGCAGCTGGCTAGTAAGTACTGTAAAATCAGCAACTTTTAGTACTCTCAAATGGAGCATAAATGAACTTCAGAGATTAGTGTGCCATCAAATCTGGCTCTGAGATAATATAAGTGCAGCTATCCCAGGGTTTGATACTGAAACAGGAAAATAAAAAAAACTCAAACCATTACACATCTACTGTGTTTTACCTGCATTATTTTATAGCTGAGCTGCAAAGATTTCTCAGCACTTCTTTCTGACATTCCATGTTCAAGGAATTGCCAGACACATACAAAATGCCTACAAAGCCTTCAACATGAGGTAGGAAAGATGATGCCTGTCTCCAAGTTGGGAAGGTAGTTTACAGTCCAAATATTTAAAGATGTTGCTTGTCATATGGTAACCAGAACCAGGGTAACTTAGCTTTAATTAAAGGCTTCTGTTGACACAAGCACGAATGATAGCTGATTTGTAAGCTATTGCTGCTGCTAGGTTTTATCTGCTTCTAAAATCTATGCCAGACAACCTGTAATTCAAAGCTGATATAAATTAAAAGCAAAAAAACAAAGCTAGTTATTGTCTGGCTCCTGTGCAAAAGGCAGCTTCTGTGTTATTGGTAGTCTGGCTTGATGGGAAAAATACCTCTTATGGGGAAAACTACACTATTCATGAAATCCTGCTTATTCTGGATTCTTTTATTTTGTGACTCTTTTCCGTTTCTCCCAGGACTCTCTGCTCGTGGAAAATGCTGTCTGAACAACTTTCTGTGGGCTCCTTATGACTCCTGACCTCCTCTGTGGTCTGGCCAATGTTGTTGCTAGTGGTATGGAATTTGTAGGTTTGAGTATTTGTGTTAGTGACAGTTAGTGAGGGCAAACAGGTAATGAAGGACTTAGGTTGGCAGTGCAAGGAGATGTGCTCAAACTTCATCATAGTCTTTGCTCCTAGTAAATGTTGATTGTGAGTCTCCCAGGAGGGAGGTTTTAGAAAGGCATCAGCCCCTCTGGAGATGTATCCAAACCTCTGGACCTTTTGAGGTTCACCCATCACTTCTTACATTTAGGAAAGAAATGCATGACTCTGTGAGGAAGGTATTTTAAGCTTATTTTCTTTAATTTTCTGGGTTCTGTGGTTGTGACTCCCCTGAGGTCAGACAGATATTTTTAAATGAGTTCTCACTGCTTGAATAATAGGGAATTAATGTCTTGGTTTTCAACTTCTGTATTTTGTAGCTTCATAACTCTATAGCCTCCTCAAGCGAAGCTGAAATCTTTGGACTGTTTCAAGAGTCCTTTTGTATTTACATTAATAACAAACCCTCCGCCCTTGAAGACCATTTGTAATACTTCAAATGTTTATTGTTCGGCTGCGCTAGTTAACAGCTGTATTGAGCAAAGCACCATGTGACAACCAGTACATTCCTGGGTGATTATATTATGCTGCCAAAGGCTGTTTAATGTGTATGTTGCAGTAGTGCCTGCACAGCCCAGAGCACAACTAAGAAGAAGAACTTGCAGTCTGAGTATGTGAGGGGAAACAGTTACACGGGGATATAAAAAAAGCAAGAGCAAGACTGTTGCACTCATGATAAAAAGCAGCCTACTTTGCCCTGATTTTGTACCTGTTTTCTTCAGGACAATGCTCAGCCTTCGCATATGTGTGCAGTGGTGTGCATTTTTTTAAGCTGTTTTCCCAAAGCTGTCTCAAAGCTTTTTTTTCCCTAAGCCAAATCTGCTTCAGAAAATGGAGTCTGCCAAAATCAAAACATTTGGTGGGAGTACATCAACGTTAAGGGGGTGGGAGGAGGGATCCATAGTCACTTTGATATCCTCATTGTACTCAGATCAATGCCAAACCACTTTGGATGAGATGAAGACATTTCATTTGAACCTGCAATGTTCATATTACTTTTCACATTGTTGTTTACATTGAAGCAAAGTTAATATTAAAACTCATGAAGGGTAATAGTAACTTATATGATATCATTATAGAAGCAAGATATTTCCATGTTTCTGAATTATTTTTTTAAAGCAATTTCCAGCTAGTAGAAAATTTGAAATTTAGGCTTTTTTTTTTTTTTTTTTTTTTTTTTTTTCAGTATACAGACAAGCCTTGAAACACTGGAAGTAGCTACAGCTTTCTAGTGAACTTGCCCCAGTATGCGCAGCATCCATTGCTTTAATCAATACCAGGTGTCAATGTCTGAAAACAACACGTTGCCAAAGCATAAGAGGCCTAGAAAGTTTTATTTACTGAATTCATTTACAATCTGGTAGCTTCTGTCTGTTTAAATTTTTCCTTATACAAGTTGTGTAAGCCTTTGGATTTATTCATGGCACTGAGTCACTTGACAACACATGCTGAAAGAAAAATACCTGAGATGACGACTGTTGTTGCCTTCTCTGCTTTTACTGCACATCTTAGGCTATTTGGTATATGCATGTAGTCATGCAGAAAAATAAAAATGAAGTTCTGTTTTAAATCTATGCAATCAGAAACTGCTCAAGAGCTCATTTAACATCAGCAACTGAAAATGGACAGTGTGATCTTTGTGGAGGGGGCTGGTGTGCGCTGAGCACACGGGACAGCCCTTCTGCTGGAGAGCTGGTGTGTCTAGATCCTGGGGTTTGCAAGGTGCTGGAGGAAGAGGGGATCATTTTTCCACACTTGCCATAACATGAATTTCCAGGAGACACCTGGTCCAGCAGTGTGATTCCTCTCCAGAGGGTCCCGATGCTCCTGCCCAGGGCGCCAACCTGCCACTGAGTCAATCCTGCCCCAGTCCACCTGCACTGAGGTGCTGAGGGCAGTTCGTTCAGTTTTAAAATGCTTAGCACTTACCAGTGATGGACATCCTCGCTGGCAGCAGCAGAGAAGGCACCTGCAAACCAGGGTGCACGGGCCCTCGTGCCTCCAGGACAGCGAGTGCTGCGGGGCAAGGACAGGCAGCCTCGGGGACTGGCTGCCCCCCACCATCGCTTTCATCAGTGGTGAAGGTGAGGGCAGTGGAGCAGATTCAGTCCTTGACTTTCCTAATAGTAAAAAATAAATAAAAAAAAAAAATCATCCATTAGTGTTTAGATCCACTGGCCAGTGTTCTCTGTTTAACACAGCAAGGCAAGTCTGGGTCTCTGCATGTTACTGTCTCACAAATGCCATCCTACAGACATGCAGGGAAGAGCGAACTACTGCTTGACTTGTTGAAATATTTTTAGTACTTGGGATTGTTTCAAATACATTCTGTTCTGACGGATTTTTCATACTAAGAACAATGTTTCTTCCTTATCACCAAACTTCTAAAGCAAAAAAAAAAAAAAAAAAAAAGAACAGCTATATAACTATTGATTATCTTTTAGCAGTTTCCTCATACGGAAGCAAATTATGTTCAGGCAGGTCTTTAAAATCGATTCTGAAATCCCATTTTTGCTTGTCTTACAGGACACCTTTCACTTCTCTAGCCCTTTGTCACAGTGCGAACTGGTTATTCTCCTCAAATAGACAAATAATAATCTCAAATATGGATTAAACTGACAATTAGCTTGTTATAAAAGCCTCTTTTTGATGGCTATATCAGAATAAACATTTAAAGCAAGTCCACACCACATTGCAGGCAAATTTGATCTGAAATTAGCTCACTCCTGTGCCTGCATCAAGTAAAATGTTTTTAACATTAAAAATGGACAGTAACTGCCCCCTTGCCTACACAGATATTCAACATTTTCAAGATTTTTATAATAATACTTCTGTGAGAAAATGGAAAATAAGGCTTTGTAGGACGTTGCACTGCAGAAATATGGTGCAGGTTTTGATTTCCATTTTTTTAATGAAATTTTATACAAAACACAAACTATTATAAAGAATGTTTTTGTTTAGTTAGTGCCAGAAAAAAAAGTTTCCATTTGAGAGAATAATTTCTCCAAACTCTAGATTGGCCTGTGCTCTGGTCACAACTAAAGACCTGTTTTTGTTTTAGAGTAGTTAGTTCAAATCAGATTCTTTGGAACTTGTTTTCAATGGATGGAGAAATTGAGAGTCAAGCTGGTATCTTTGGTGCAGTCCAGTTCCCTGAACCCAAGAGGAATAAAAGATGAAAACAGTCTCAAATGCAAGATTTCACTTCTTTGCTTAGAGCTCCAGGTTGCTTTTGGCTAGTACTTTGCCAACAAAGGTCTTTGGACTTCTTCTCGCTGCTTTGCTTTTAACTGGAGGTCTTTTGGATGCCGCTTTGCTTTAGTGGCCTTCCTGCTGCTGTTTGCCCTGCCCATGGCCCCCCACACGGTGAGCTGGGAAGCAGGTACAGTTTGCCAGTGCTGTGGGCAGGAGGCCAACAGTCTCCTTGCAGAGCAGAAGAAAAGCGATGTGGGAGCCCTGTCTCCCCAGGCTCGGGCCACTGGCCGACCCTCTCACTCAGAGAGGCAACCTGCAGTTACTGTCTAACCTCTGCGGGGGTTTTCATGATCCAGGCCTCCTGTGGAGACTTGTCTCTCGGTTGTACAAAAGCAGCTGCACTTTTTTTTTTTTTGTCTTTGCCTGAAGGAGGTGAGTTTGGAGGACATCATCGCTGCGACAGTAGGGAATATAATACAATATTTCCCTGCATTGCTTTCCTTTCCTGTCATCATCTAGGTTTAATTAGCTCAGAAGGATCAAAGGAATTGTCACTTGTGTTTCCAAATTGGATAGGATGCAGCCCATAACAACAAGGAGGTTGTTGCCTGTGTAACTAATGCTTCTAATGCAGAACAGGGAGACAAGAGATGGGAATCACTGTGAGCTGAAAATTAATCTTTGAAAGTTTGTGAAAGAGATTTCAAGCCCTTTATGAAAACTTCCCCAACTGGAGATTGTTTTGATATAAATGACTCCACCGAGTCTTTGGCTCAGTGAAAAAAAAAATGCTGTTTGCAGAAAACACTCATTGCCACAGAGCCACGAGGCAACACACAAGCGCGGGTGCCAGGAGAGAGGAGCAGGGAGCAGCACTTGGCTCTGCAGGTGCTGAGGGTGCTGGAAGGAGCCCAGCATTTGCTTCGGGGAAATGCACCTGGATGGTCTGGTGGGTCCTCCCTGAGGCTGCTCTAGAGGATGCACAGCTGGGAGCTGAGCCAGTGTCTCAGCTCCGAGCCTGGACGGGGCAGTGCCGTTGCTTCAGGAACCTCATAGCTTGTATATAAGTTCTAGCTCTAAAACCACACACCGGAAAGTGTGATGTGCTGATAGGAACTGAATGTAGGAAAATGAAGTGTATAAATCTGTTTGGACCTGTAGTATATTTCAACTCCAACTTCTGATATCTTTTGCTATACTAATCTCATGTCTCCCTTTATCAGAGACTTTCAGTCACCTGGTAATTTCAAGACAGGGGTTATGGGCTTTGGGCGAATATTCACTGGAGATTGGGAGGCTTTAAAGAATGCAGCACAGCAGAGGCACTCACAAGTCAGTGGCTCTTCAAAAGTCTTTCCCAGAGCAGTTGCAGAAAATCTGGGCCATGCCATGATTTCATTCACTTGAGATGCCAGCTGCAAGGCATGTTGCTCCAGATCGATTTTGTTTTCTTTTGCATTTTACCCACTCAAAATATCTGCTCTATAACTGCTGGGGGCCTGAAATTAGTTTGGGTAAGTGTCCAGAAATGGCGGGTGAGTGTCTTCTGTGGGTTAAAGCTAGTGGATGAAAATTCCTGTCAAATGAGAAGATCAGAAGAAAACACAGTAAATACCTCAGCCAGTGCCATGACAGAGAGAGAGAGAGGAGTTGTTTCCACAGGATACGTTAAGATCCCGACTCCGAATCATGATGCCGGTGGTGGGTTTTACACAGAACTGACTGCGCATGTTGGGATGCAGCAGGAAACAGCTTGTACAGCATGAGCACAAGCATGCCTTCCAGGCTGGGAGGCTGGCCACCTGGGTGTCCCTGCAGCTTGGTGGCTGTATTTGAAGAGCATCTCCAGTCCTTCACCCCTTTACAGCGGTAAAACTCCGTGGAAATGCTGAGCAAACTGATTCGACTGCAAGCTCAAGTGCAACTGACCCTGCTGTGAGCAGAAGGGTGCACCAGGTGAGCCCCAGAGATCCCCACCAACCTCAGTGATCTTCTGATACTCTGAAATGAGTGTGTTTGTGATGCTGAGACAGTGGTATGACAGGACCCATGGAAACTACTATGGCTTCAGCTGGCAGACATGTCATGAACGGCCTCGTTCACAGTTTATCCCTTTTGTGTGCATCCAAATTTATTTCTAAATGACCAGTAAGTGACTGCTGCTTAATCTTAGCTTTTCCCCACCATCAGTGCAGTAAAACTATCAGTATGATCTTTTCCTTAAAGTAATTCTGTAAAGGAAAGAAAGCTATTCAGCAGCCCATGTGATGCAGAACCTTGTTGGACACAGAGCCTTTTTAATAAAAGTCTTCTGTCAAATGCAATCTGCCTCTTTCTGCTGCAGTTATAAGACAACAACCTTCTCTCATTTTACTTTCTCTTCACAGATCCAGGCCCTGATCTGCAGGAAGCACCAGAGAGAAGAGGATGGAAGGACATGTTGCGAAGGCAAAGGGTCCAACTGCAGCCTTCTGAGTCCTATTTTAGCTCTGTGACAATTTGCTGACATGGATTTAAGCTGCATGCTTATCATCTTTGTCCCATTTTCTCCCTCCAGAAAGAGCAATTGCCTGTCTCATCAAAGCATTAGGTAGTTTAACTAGTTAAGGCTTATGAAGAGCTCTGAAAGTGACAGACATGAAGTGCAAAACGTGGTAGTGTGGTATAGTCGTCAAGGAGTTCAAATTTGTTCTGTCCCACAGTAAGGCCATTGGGGAGGTCATGGAAGCAGGATGAAAATTTAGATTTTAAAGAACAGATTTTCCCCACAAGGATTTGCAGAGAAACTCTTCAGCAGCTGCTCTGAGTGCTACCTCAGCAGTTTGCAAATGGTGCAAACCCTTGGGTCTGCAATCAGCCTGCACGTGTCTATGGAACAGCAGCTTTTCTGATATTCCATTTTTTTTTACCATTTCTGTTTCCATGGAATAGCAACAGAACACCACTGATGTGGCAGTAAAACAGATGACATTTTAAAATTTGGTTGTAATAGGATTTCATTCAAATATGCTGGTCAAGATGCATCTGACAGAGAAGCATTTCACATTTGAGGTAAGTAACTTAAGGTAAGCACAATTGCAGGTGCAGCCCCAGAGATCCCAGAACAGCCTTGGCGAGTAGTTCAATGTAGTAATGTTTAAGTTGCAATTTCTTGATGACCCATAGTTCATTAGAGAAAGGTTTGTGCTCTAGGGGACTTCAGAGCTGTCCCTCCTGAAGAGCTGTCTGCTCAGAGCTGGCTGTAGGGACATGGCTTTTGGTCGTATGCTGGGTTAGGGGGCTTCGTGCATAAGATCACATGGCTTTAACCCTTCATGTTGAGGAGGCAGCTACCCTCACTGTGGTATCAACTGTGTGTCTGCCCTAGAAAATGCTCTGCGTGGCTGCCAATATTGATTTGTCAGGCCAGATTCATTTTTGTGCCGAGATCTGCTTCACACAGAGGAGACGGTTGTTTATCAAAGACTGAAGCTATCCATGAGGGGTTTGGTTGTTTTTACAGCTGCCTTGGCCTTTGAATGGCAGTGGGGCTTGACCTACTGGCTGCAGCTGACCAGGTCACCCTTCCCTGGCCAGGCAGCAGGACTGGGTGCGACCCTCAGCTCAGCATTGGCTCTGACTTCCTTGCCATCGTGGACCTGTGTCCAAGATATGTCTCCTCTGCGTGACCTGGGCTGACAAGGAAGAAGGGCCAGGAGAATGGGGAAGAGCTGGATCTCTTTCATTTGACTCTCATGTTTGCTGCCTCTTTAGTCTGATCTTCCCCCTGCCCCCAGTAGGACAATAAATGGCAATTGAAGCATATCTAATTCTGCCCTGTCTTTCTCAGCCTTTGCTTCTTTCCTTATCTAAGTGACCAGAAATAACCTCTGTCTGCTCTTCTTTTCAAATATTGTTTATGCAAGATTGGCCTTGCCGTACAGGCATACCAGAGTAAAGCACCTATCTTGGAGTTTACTCATGAACAAAGTAGATTCAACTGCGATGAATAGGGAATTTCCAGACGTGGGATTCATCTGCAATTACAGGGGATTTTTCCAAGAGATCAGAAGTGAAAGTCTTGTATAGATTTCACAGTATCTGATTTGTCTGCATTGTATGTCCAGTGTATCACAAAGCATTTGAGCAAAAAGTTAGTGTTTTGGATTCAGGCAATTAATGTACTGGGGAGATGTTTTTCTTCCATGTGCCATCTGTGTGCTATAGATTTCTTCCTTTTGTTGTCCATCTCCTTTCCTTTATTATGGTGTACTTTCTTCTGATGGCTGGGTAGTGGTAAGAAGAGTACTGAAACACTCCTGTAGAAATGCCTTGTGTGAAAACAGAGGCTTCGATACAGATGAAAAGCAAGGGCCAGATTCTCACCACATGATAAATGGGCACAGAGCCCCTGGCTAAAAATGTAGTCATCCCTGTTTACACTTCTCTAAAGACCTATCACAGAGAAATTCAGGAGAACTGGAGACCATACATGTGTGTATTTGTATATAAAGATCTTTTTTAGAAGGCTGATCAGTCATCTCCCATCCTCCATCTCTATTTCATTCCATAGGCCATGGCTTCTGCTGGCATATCAGTAATGGGTAGAATGGTAATGCAGGTCACATCCTAGGGCTAATGAAGGTGTCACTAAAAAATAAGAAAAGTAAGGATTGTAGCCAAACTTTTGAGGTAGGTGTCTCCCAGCAGAACACTTAATAAAATTATCTTTTTTACTTGTTCTTCTAAGTTCAGATATTCCATTCAGCTGAATATCAGTGACAAAAGCTGTCGTGACTTCAGAGGGCCAGGAAGTTTGCTTCACTGCCAGACCTGGATACAAGTTTTTGAATCTTACACACCACTACTGCACCATTGAAGGAATAATTCTTCTAAGTTTTTTCCCATGGTATTTTCTTCTTAGGAAATGCATACCCTGAACGTATAGAAACCACACTGCTAAGCTGAGGGCATTGGCCCTGTTGTAAACTCCAGTAGGGAAGACTGGATCAGCATCTGGATAGGAGTCAGTGCCTATCACTGCTGGTTGCAGATCTGGCCCATGGCAATGGATAGAGTTGGGGTGGGGAAACTCTTCCCTGGGGTCAGCAACACCCAGCAAGTCTCAGAGCCCTGACAGCAGCAGGAGAGACTTTAGCAACATAAGAGCTACTTCTGAGGCAACAAAATATTAAACATTTGGTCCATCAGAAATGCTCAAGGAATGTGCTTGTGTGGACCAAAGCTTTCTATCAGTATGTAGTTACTAATGGATCTGGTAGTAGGGGTAAAATATTTGCTTATTTTGGGGAGTGGGAAAGGGAGTTCTTGCTTGCTTCTTCTGTTCCTCCAAAATTAAGGGAACAAACCTCAACTGGCATAAATGGGAAAAACTCCATTGGAGTCACTGGAGCTACTCTGACCGATAAGAGAGGGGACAGTGGCCCTATTGTTACCAGTGGCCTTGATTATTCATTTATCCAGGTTTCCACTCAGAATTACTCATACTAGTTATTTCAAATGCGCTAAGTGTGGTGAATAAGCAGTGTTAGTTGAATTGAACACCCTTCATTATAAATTATTCTAAAAGTAGTTGTTACTAATTTAATTCCCCAGTTTATAACACATCTGTATGTTAGGGGAAAATTAGTATTTTCTTAAATGTGGAGATTTCTCCTTGTAATACCAAAACAACTTTGAGGCAGCTGATTCTAACTATTTTGCATGCAGTTATGACAAGTTCGATTTAATGCTTCAGGGTGCTGTGCACAATTGTGTGGCAATTGAAATTGGAGACAAGAAGGCTTTTAAATGCAGTAGAATATTAACACCTGATGATTGTATAGACAGGAGCAATCTGAGATATTTGGCAAGATTTGCCCACAGCTATGAAAAAATACTCTGTTCCTGGTCTTCCTAGAGTGTGGTAAGTGTATTTGTGAGGATATCACATTACTGATGCTCCTCTCTCTGCAGCTCCTGGAATGTAAATGCCTGATTTTTTATCCTCTGTGATAACTACTCTCTGGTACCTGTTTGAGAGCCTTCAAGACAAAAAGTTGTCCATTAGTGCAGAAAAAAACCCTCTGAATCCTTTGTTTTTCTGTTAACAAAGAGGTATCTTGTTATGAAAAAAATAACAAAAACAAAAAAACAAGAAAACATGTCTGATTTCATCAAGTAGATGTGAGTCCAAAGTTGAATAGAACTGTATTCTGCCTGTGAACTCACACATAGTGTGCGCTCAGATCCTTCCCTCCAGCTGCTTCAAGGGATTCTGAAGCTGCTGCACTGTTCACCCAGCAGCGGTGTTTCATGGCTTGAGAAGTGCTTGTTCTGGAAATCGTTTGAGCCCTGTGGGTAACTGCAGTGGCTGTAGGGCATGGCCATGTTCAGCAGTGATCTCACTGCTGTTAAACTGGCAACACGAAGCCCTTGGATACACGTTGTACCTCCTTTGTGTGGCATCTCAGCAAAACCTCTACTCCTCTCCCAACAGTTGCACGTAATTCCCTTGAGAAAGGAAACTGTGTAGTCTGGCAGGGTCTGAGCTGTATCCTGGTGGGATGGTACTCATTCAAAGCATTTTCTTCTTTATGTGCTGTGCCATGTTTCTAATGTCATTACAACCTTTGTGTCAGTTCTCATTTCTAAATGTATAAAGCTCATGAATCACCTTCTGTTTCCCTTTTCCATAGCTTGATAATGAATAATCTTCTTATAACGTTGTTTCCTGTGCAACAAATATTTGACCATGACTGGTCAACTCTAGTCATTACCATGGTGAATGATCACAAACTGTGCAACATTGTCCCCTGATGAAGACGAATGAGCTCATAATTCAAAATCAGAATGTGACTCTTCTCCCTGGCATTTTTTCATTAGCAGAGGAATAAAGAGTCACAGAGGCATAGTAAGGCTCCTATAATGAGAAAGATCAAAATGGAAGATTAGGAGTGGCTCACTAAAACTGCATGAGATTATCACAGTCCTTTTTACCATCTAACTAGCAAATGAATTAGAGAAATAAGATTATAAAATTTTTATGCTGACTCTTGCAGTGTGGGCAAAAGGAATATTCCAGAAAAGTGAGAAGGAAGTGAATGTGCAAGTAGTAACATTCAGTTTTACCGAAGACATAATTAACACATGGAAATTCCTTTGAGGAAGAATATTGAGGCAAATAGGACTGAAAGAACTAATGAAACACTTGAGATGTCTAATGAGACTGTTCATTATAACTATATTTGGGCCAATCGATAGCACTAACAATTCTTGTCTTTGGAAACATTTGCCAACACTTGGATAGTGTAGTTATTCCTTGATTGTCCTGTGAGGGGTACATTGAATCTTTTGCTGAATCTGCCTGGTCCTTTTCACTCTTAGTGCTTGAGTATTCAGAATGTATAGGTCATTGAGATCACCTACAACAGTAATTTGTGTGTTTAACATGAAGGATGTCACTGAAATCAGCCAAAAAGCATTCTGTGTGTTTACGTAAGTGTGTTGATATATATGAACACCATGTAAATTGAATCTATTTACTATGCATAGTTGTTCAAACCTCACTCGACTTCGTTGCGGAAAGTCTGAAGGCATGACATTGTCAAGGAGACAAGTTGCATTTATCACCTCTTTGCTTGCAGGCTCCATTTTATACACCGACCTCAGCAAATATAGCAATGAAGACAGCAGCATCAAGAAAAAATCAAAACAAAGCTTCCCAGCTGCTTACTCGTGCATGTTTCCAAATCCTACACTGAGTAGGTTTGAATTTTGCAAATCCTTTCCTTTATTATGTGCTGAACAAGCAATAAGATTAAAACAACCTCCTCCTCCCTTCCTTTCCTCTCTCCTCACCAAATCTGCACTGTTTAAAATCCTCCCATCTAACTTTATACCTTAAACTCATTTCCAGGCTCTTCCTTACTTCCAAGTTTTTGTTTGTTTGTTTGCTTGTTTGCTTGGTTTTTGAACAGCCTTGTGAAATATCTAAGTCCCAGACCTTTAAGCAGTGGCTCAAGGTCCTTGCTGTTCCCCACTGCGCCAAGCTGCGGGAAGTTGTTCCAGCTGAGATGACAGAATGCTTGGAAGCCTTGATTGCTCTCCTGAGCCTAAATTAAAGTTTTATTTATGCAAAGTTTGCCAGAAAAAATGTTAGTCATGGATGAAATATCCATAAGATCACATAGCTGTCCTGCTAAGCTTTTATTTCATCCATTTTGAAAGGATGTATAATTTTATAATACAATGCAGTCTTTTGAGAAATGCTGCAAATGAAAGATGACTGCATTTTATTTGCAATGACGAATGGAACAGATGAAGAGACCTGTTGTTCATCAGTCCATCATGCCAGTTACATACATCCTTAGTCCGATGAAGCAATTTGTTATTTTTGTTGAGCATTAATTGTTTGTGTGTGCTCTCTGTTGTATAAAGAGGACGTTGCTCATTCCTGTGGCATTTACAACCATTGCTAACCACAGGCAGTTTAATCAAACATACATGATACCTAAATAGAAATCCCAAAGGGTGCTGATTTTGATAAACCTATAGAGCTGTTTGTTCTGAAGTTCTCAGGGCCAGGTCAGCTGTGATCCTTCTGCAGTTTGTGGCAATGTGCCTTTTACCTCAGCGGGCGCCGCAGGAAGCCCGTATTTCCCTCTGGGGGCTCCGGTGCTGTGTGGTGAGCGGAGCGGAGCAGCGCTCGGGCTGCTTGCTTGCAGGCACCGTGCTCGGGAGCAAGGCAGCCGCGAACCGCAGCCCGAGGCTCGCTCCCTCAGAGGAAGAGGCTGGGCCTGTGTCCCACCTTACCGCAGATACCCCTCCCGCATATTTAGGTGCGACTTGACAGCTGAGAGGGCACCAGTTAGTGGATAGGAAGCAAAAGGGGATTTCCATGAACTGGGGACAGGCTGACATAATGAGTAAAGCAAGCTTTGTGTTGACATGTGTAATTTTATGTGTTTTCTTTCTGAAGGACGTTTTGTCTTCTACGTAATTATGACAGACCAACCAGATCCTCATCAGTGTGGCAGAACCAAGATAAAGGATATAATTAGCCTTAGAGCAGCCTGAAGGCCCCTTTACACTGCCCAGTGAAAGTGCGAACAAGGGCCATTCATGGCGTGGCGCGCGCTGTCTCTTGGAGGCCTTTGTTCCGCACGTTGCGGCCCCGCGCACCTGCAGGGTGACTAAACGGCGAGAAAGCCTCTCTTTGAGCCCCGCTCCAAGCTAGCTTTTTGGCTGAGCTTGATCCAGATCCAGGCCTCCCATCTCCCACAGCACGAGGAGTCGGTGCGCCTGGCCCAGGAAGGCGAGGAGCGCTTGCAGGAGCGCACCGGCACTCGTTCCCGCAGCGGACCTGGGCAAGCGGCTGGGGAGCCTTTGGAAGTGTCCTGTCACAGAGGACTCTGCCACCAACACAGGGGCCTTTGCAGGGTCTGGGAAGAGCAGGACCTCTCTCGTCTTCTCTTGTGGCCTCAGCAGCCACAAGCTGAGTACCTGGGTGGCCTGGCGAGAAAAGCCACGCTTGGGCTATGCTGGGGATTCAAGATACGTCCCCTGGCAGCAGTGACTCACTATGGAAGCCTCCATGGATCTGAAACAGTTTTGCTGCACACTTCTCAATCCCTGCTCTGCTCACCCTGCAGATGACTAGGCGACAGGCAAAGACTTTTGAGAGTGAACAACAGCATTATAGCAGCAGCTGGCAGAGCTGCTACAGATAAGGTTTTGTGAGCATTTCCATTACCCTGTTGTTTGAGTGTTTACAGTTCAGCCATTAAAATTAGTTTGGAGCTAAAAATTGACATTCATTGTCTCATCTTAGTAACACTGAACACACACAAGGTACTTTTTTTTTCTTTTTTTTATAGTATAGGTTCCCTGTTCTTGGGAAAATTTGCCCCCATCTGTTAGCTACAGACATAAACTTAGGCTGCAGTTTACAGGTATGGTATGCACGGCCGCAGGGGAAATTATCCAGATGTGTAACCATGGCTTGTTTTCTGTTCTCAAAATAGGCAGGTCACTGTCTAGCTGAGCATATAAAATATACCCCCAAGTTTTCCCATGTACGCCAGTGAGGGCAAAACATAAGCACAAGCCTTTGTAGTACTCAGCTATCCAGTATCATCCAGAACTGATGGTTATGGACCACAGGCTTGGCTGAAATGTGACATTTGCTCACCTGTTTAGCCATAATGCCAGAAGGAAATTATATAAATATATATGCGCAGATACATGTGTATACATTCTGTGTAATACAAACTCATCCTTCAAGTTTAAATCCTTCACACGTTATTTTTGGAACTGATTGAAACCCTTTTAACACATGATTTGTGCCCTTAAAAGGGTAATAAAAAAAGTTTGGGTAAAAACTCCAGTTCTCAACTCTTTCTGTACTCTAACAGCCCATGGGCATTGCTGCTACTGCTAATACTTGTTGACTAGTCATGTAAGGCTGCACATCAAGACAAGAAAAGTACATCTTTAGTAATATAACCCCAAAAGTCCCTTTGGAGTACTTCTGAAGAAGTCATTCTGCAATGTTGGAAGTAAAGAAATGAGAAAGATAAATCTTCCTCAACATGCATTGTCCCTGTACACAGGGATCCAGTAGCTGCTGTTGTCAACATATATGTCTATTGCAGTATGTCTAGAAATGCCTCTTGGAAAAACCGTCCTTCCTTAGTGATTTTCTGTGGTGTTTCCTAAACACACACATGCCTGACAGCTGCTTATTGGACAGATTTTCCCTGGCCAGGAAGCAAAGCAGAAAGAGGCCAGGATATGAAAGGGATCCAGGATTTGTTACAGAAGATGGAGGGTATAATCCCTTCTTTGGGAAGCAGAAGAGCAAAAAATGACCATAGAGATGTTGAAAGAGCATTTCCTTTCACAGAGCAAGCACAGGGGTGGCAACCATCCTTTGCCAAACACTGATGCCTGCTCAGCGCTGGCCACAGGCTCAGCAGAGCTGCTTCTGTTTCGCCACCTGAGGAACGGAGACCATCACCCACTCAGTGTTCCCAGAGGTATTTTGTGACCGTGACTTAATTAAAGCTCATCAAGAAAGAATCTTCCACTTCATTATATCATGTTTTTTTATTTTTACACTCCTTTGATTAAAAATGTGAGGAGTTGCTCATACTCTTGATGTCGGTATCTCCTCACAAGACTCCACTGGGTGATTCAGAGCACTTAGGTTATGTGGGGGTGGCTTCTAATTTAGGCACCTACAACATATGGACGGTATGGCTGTCTAGAAAAGGAAGAGGTCTGAAGTCCTGAATGAAAGTCACTTGCCAGAATTCAGAGAGGACACACCAAGTACCCTGAATGATAGTATTCATCGTTGTTAGTAATTTTCTTATTAGCTAGATCAGATTAGTCATATTGGAAAACTACTTTAATCAGAATAATAGTAAATGTACTTGCTTGGCAAAAAAAAAGTTTCATTTTTTAGTGTAATCCACTTGATTTGCCTGATGCAACATGAATGATTAGCAAGTGTGAGCTGAAAAATACTTGCACAATAGTCTGTCCTGGTATATAGCTGATTCTTCTATTTGACTTTTCTATAGAAACCTCTCTTCTATTAGGTTACAGTTACATATACTGCTTCTGCATTTAAGGCTGAGTCACCTCTTCATAAATAACACACAAAGTCCTGCAAGTCTACTGGATCTTTATTATTAGATCTCTGTAATCAATGGCCTTATTTTGGAAAAGAGGGAGTGGGAGCAATGATCTTCAACAGTGTTTATATTGGCAAAATTTAGCATGGCCTTGGTACACAGCAGAATTTGATAATGTCAAAAATGCCCAGGCCTTATTTATGTCATCAGCCTGTCTGAATTTTACTTTTAATGCAGGATACACATAGAACTGAAATTCTGATACATGCTCTTAGTGGTTTAATCTTGGTGCTGAGAGATGTTTGTCCTCAATTCTTAATTCTGTGTCTGCTGCCAACACTTATAAAAAGTTTCTTAGTAAATCAGCTTGGATCTCTAAACCACCACACTCCCCTTAGGATCTTATTGCTCTGATGGACACTGTGAAGTGCTTCAGGCCACGGGCTGAGCATGGTACTGAGTAGCTTGCTAAATGCCAATTTCCCTTTTCCTTATCTTGTGTGAGCGAGATGTAATACTGGTCAATGTGCTGACAACACTTTGAGGATGTTCAACAACTGCGTGTGCTAATATCCATTACTATGAGCTCATTCTAAACAATTTCTTGGTAGTGAAGAAACAGACTGACCTAGAGGTTAATGCAGTTGCCACTTTGTGGGTGAAGTGTGCAAAACTGACTCATCATTGAGGACTGACACTAACACTGTTTCATCTGCAGTGACTCTTTCCAACCACAGCTGAAAAGGATGACCTATGAGCTACAGAGACCTGCAAAGTGAAAGTCACCATGGTGAGGTGACAGAGCAATGGTGCTGCATGAAAACGACCCTTTTAGTAATTATAGCCCATCAAACACACCTCCTTGAAAACCACCCCCACACTGGTTCTGGTACTGGCCTGAGAAGGTCAAGGTGGCTCCAGTCAGAACTTGTGCATCAAGTTCCCAATATTTGCAGTTTACTGCTGGACAGAGGAACAAGATCTGAAGCAAAACCACCAGCAGACACTGAAGCTACAGCTGTGCTCCCTGAGAGGTTGTCATATGGACAGCAAAACCATGTAAGCCAAAACCATGATGTGAACATCTCACTAAGAGATGCCTCTCCACTACAATGCACCTACTACAGGACAGAGTTCTTCCAGGACCTCGAAGCAGGGTAGGGATTTCAAGATCCAGATAAGAAGCAATCGTGCTGCTATATAAAAAGAATGGGATTCTTATAAAGATTGAAAGGTTTTACAAGAAATCAGAACTATAGTAATTGGGCTGAAATTAGAGAAAGGACTTACCAGCTGTTCACTTCATTCTGACTTGTTTTCACTGGATAGGAGGGGAAAGAAGGATCATTGGTCCAACCAATGAATTAATCTTTCAAGAAGAGATCTAAACAGATTGTAGGTGTGGTGTTAATCCCTCAGTGGGCTGGGGAAATAAAGCTGTGGTTTGTAATCTCTACTGCTGACATCGTTTTTTAAGTCCCTGCACTGTGATTTCACAATACATCTGCTGTGGGATCATTAGCATGGGAAAACAGAAGTCATAAAAAATGTCTGGGATGTTAATATTAACTGTAAGTAAAGTTTTTTTTTTTTGCTTGCTATAAAAGAGGACACTGAAATGTACTATTAGATGCAGCCAGCCTAATCCAAGTGTGGATAATCTACCGTCTCAGCAAGAATAAGCGTTTTACAGGAGTGGTGATCTGTATCTATGGCCAAACACTGTTTGCCCTGCTCTCACAAGTGTGCATGAGGAATCCAGCTTCCTCTTCTCCCTAGATTGCATAATGTTTTTTCCCTTGTATGAAGAGTGACAGAGGTCCTTTAGGAAGTTCCTCAATCCCATGAGTCAATTGAACAGAATATGCCTTAAAATTTTATGCAGCCACTGAGATCTTACACTGATTAGTTTGTGGGCCCTGCCTAAAAGGGACCATCTTGCTTGAGAAAATCTAGGTACTCTTTTCCCTTTAGATTATCCCACTGCTTTGTTTTCTGAATGACTTGCACAGCTTTATTTGGTAAAAATATAGACACTTGTCAGTGTGCTTAAAGTTTGTGTGTAAGCCTGGACCACCTAAGCATGGTTCCATTGATGCAGGAGAAGAGTAAAGATCAATTTAGGTGTTACTGGTGGAGCTTAACAACTTCAGACTTTGCTATGCCTTTCCTTGATCTCCTGTTTCTTTCACTGTGTTCATCTCATAAAGGGATAGGGGCACGAGGAGAAAACGTCCTGGTCCTGCATGAGCAACGCACTTTTTAAAGGCTCAGCAATTCCAATGTGTCTCACTAAGTTAAAAGTGACTGTGACCTCTCCAAGGAAGAAGCTCATACAAGCAACTTGTGTGCTGGTGTCCACCTCACCTCACCTGCAGGAACTAACAGTGTGTTTGGCCTCCTGCTCCCTGGTGACTGCAGCACCTCTTCTGGGAAGCCCCAGCATCTGCCGTGGTCAGACCCAGCTGGGAAAGCAAAAGGAAGTGGGGACTGGTTTTCTGGTGGGAGAGCAGCTCTGTAATGGCAGGAGATGCTTTTGATTAAACTGTCATCCTTTTCAAGTGGAAATCTTCTAAATGAGAGCAGCATAAACCAGCACAGGGCTCATTTGCCTTTGGTACAATAGACTGGCAAGGGAAGCACTCTCTGTAGATAATTGATTTGCCATATCAGGGTAGGGAAGATGGTGAGAGTAATTATTGTTCACAGCCTTGGGGAAGCAAAGGAGGAAGGAAACAAGTCTATTGTATGACCCGCACCACTTTGCTTGTTGACTAATGTGGTCAAAATTTGGAATCCATTAATACAAATTCCACTTTCCTTGTTGCCTGATTTTGGCTGCATTAGAGTGAGGACTGATCATATGATTGTACCTAGGGACACAGTTTTTGTGAACTTTTGTAAAATATGAAGAATTATAAGAATGTAAGAACGCTAGATGGAGGGTGATCTGAGGCCAAGGAATGCTGTCAAGAGAGGGGAGATGTCATCCAGCCTCAGCTGTACCTGCTTGCCCTATACTGGGTGATACAGCAAGCTGTGGCTTGCACTATAATAATCATAAGTAGAACAAGGTCAACTGCTTATTTCAGTCAACATGACAGAAATAGAGTTGATCTCAGTTAGATCCCAGCTCTTTCTTCCTGTTAACTTCTCAGTTCCAATTTTAGGATTGCTGTAATGAAGTTGAAGAAGAGGCAGTTTATCCCATGGAAGGGAAGCAGTTGGAAGAGGAGCAAGAGGAGCTGCCTGAAAACATACATTAAAAAAAAAAAAAAAAAAAAAAAAAAAAAAAAAAAAAAGAGTGTGTGGCCCACAGAGGAGGTTCTGTGTGGTTCAGGAGCTGTTCCCATTAAGTCAGTGGTGATGCCTTGGAGAAGGCACATGAATTGAAAGGGAACCTGCTTTCCTTTTCTGATGACTCTATCACACCGAAGGAGGAAGGTGGTTGTGCTAAATGATCTAGATGAGCTGAACACATTTTCAGGTCCACAAGTCTGCACATTTACCATTTCTCATTTTCACTGCACTAAATTGTTAACACCCTTGGTTTGCACAGAGTCTCCTCTGCCTGCTGCCAAGGAATATTGATGCTCATTACATTGGAGGCAAGATGCTGACAGATCTGTCTAACACAGATGGAAATGGGGTGGGGTGGAAACTAGCACTGAATGCTAATCTAAATGAGCAGCAAGTTAGAATATAAAGCCTCTGCCATAAACAAATTAGGATGTTCTCTTAGGACAAACATTCAGAATGATTTTATGATAGTTCAATTAGTTTCCTCTGAAACACCTGCAAATGCAAGAGGACAGCACTGCTGACAGGTGACTGATGTTCTTTACCTTATAATCCACCACAAGCTGCGTATGCTCTGGGGGCTCCTTTATCTTTGTGGAGCTGGTAGAAAGTGCAGGAAACCTGCAGTCCTTTTCTCTGCCCTACCCTGGTTATTAGGGGGCTGAGTTAGCCAGGGCATTCACAGCTCTGAGAAAGGCTGAAGACCAAATGAGGCAGAGTGGGCATGTGGACCAGCAGTCTCCGGAGGGCTCCCAGCAGCAGAGAGAGGCCACTGGTTTCCCTGCATGTGTCGTGTTTTGCCAGTGAAGCTCTTCTGCTCTTGCCCCTGCCAAGAGCAAAGTGCTTCCTATCCGAGACGAAGCAACCTTTGGATGCTCATTGCTGCCCTATGCTGTTTAGGCACAAGAACCAGTGCAAATTAGAGAACTGTCTGGTGGGGAATGGGCAGGGGAAGAGGAATCTGGAACTTTTCTGGTGGTTTCTGTCTGAATGGGATCATCTCTGTGCAGCACGTGTCTATAGAGAAGGGCACCAGTGCAGGGCAGGTGGCAAGGCAGGAACAGACAGCAGCAAGTGGCGGGAGCTGATGCAGGGATGGGGCTTGGCAGTGCCTTACACGGGTCAGCAAAATGTCGTTACCTACCAGGACTGCTAGCTTCTGTTATTTACTCTGCATGCTCCAGATACGTGATCTGACCTCAGGTAAAGAGGTTGTAATGGAAACAAGGGGAAGTGGTGAAAGTTCAGTTCTTTTATGAAGACACACGCGCACTGTCTGGTAGATCTTCATTTGTCAATGCAGTGTTGCACATTTTCACACCTCTGACCTTCAGATCCTAGCTAGTGTTTGGAGGCAGACCGGGACCAAAAGAAACTGTCCTGGTGGAAACTTTGGTGTAGAAACTGGTTTGGGGAGGAGCGCCTTCTCACCTAAGACAGCTCTTCTTGAACAGGGGGCCATATGGAGGCAGCTGCTGAAACAGCCACAGCAGCGCTTTAAAAAACTATTTCCAAAGATCTCTTTTGGTACACTTCCAAGGGTGGATAAGCCATAAAGGTCATATTCCTGTTGTGCTTCCCCTTTTGTTTATGGGGGTGGAGAGAGAAATATGCATCGTGCCTTTTAAGGGGAAGGGATGGTGTTTTCAATCTTGTGGGTTGGGAGGGAGAAGCTGCCTCTTAACTGGAGAAAGGAAAACCAGGAGGGAGGCCACAGCGGAGGCCACGAGCTGTTGCTTTTGGCAGGCAGGCAGCATCTGCCACAGCACGGCGAGGAAGAGGCTTGGCCTCTACTTGGCTCTGCAAAGAAGGGGGTTGAGGCTGGCCCCGGAACGCGCTGAGGGCACCTCTCACCTGGTGGCTCTGAAGGAGCCCTCCTTCCCCCCGTGCCAGCACTGGCACGCACTAAGCCCCCTCATGCACAACCACGCGCAGATGCCAGGGCAGGACAGGACAACTGCATGTTTGCCTCTGGGAAGGAGACCTTGTGCAAGCACGTAGAGAGGCAGATTTTGCTCTTACTGAATCAATAGGGTTGTTCGGGCACAACAGAGAGTGGCATTTGGCCCAGCTGGCTGTCAATAGCTGTGTTGCTTCCTCAATGCACAGTTATTGTCAGGGCAGCAATTACTCATACACTTTATTTTCCTATGGAGCTGATTTTAATAATTCACCCTCCCTGATCCCTCTCTCTCTTTTTTTTTTTTTTTTTTTTTTTTTTTTTTTTTTTTTTTTTAAGCCAGGATGGACCTCAAACTGCTGAAAAGTCTGTAGAAGTGATTTTAGCTGGAGTTTCTTCATTCTTCTTTCTATCTCTGCTTCCTACCACTGAGGTTTTTTTCCTTAGCTATCCTAAGAAGAGACAGAGTAAGGGATCTTATCCTAAGAAAGGGAGCTAAGACCCTGTGTTTGCATGGAACATGGCTTAGAAATAAAAATCTTCAGAAAGCAAGTCCTTTCTTTTCTCCTTTTTTACTCATTCCCTCCCTGTCTCTGATCTACATTCCTTCGAGGCACAGATGTCCTTTCTTGCTCATGAGTTTCTTGCATTGCTTTATGCTGGCTGTTCGTGGGTTCAACACTTGAAGACTCCTCGTGACAGGTGCCTATTCTACTCCCTATAGTAAATGTTACACTAAGCAGGTCGATAACTGTGAGCAATTGCTTAAACAGGGAAACCCTAATGATAAAAAGACTGCAAAAAACATCTGTATCCATCTTAATAAGGTTCCTGGCTGAGTGCGGCCAGCCATGGTTCACTTAGCTTACATACCAAGGAGCAAGTCTGACCCAAGTAGGTTTGAAAAACTACCTTACTTTACCAAAGCAAACTCCTACTTAGTCATTCATGTGTTGTTTTAGGGGTGGCATATACTGTGAGGTAAGTGGAAATATATTTGTTTTGAACCTAAAATATCCAGTAGAGGAATTCCAGAGTCCATTTATAACTGCATTTGCTTAATGAAATCTTACAGATAAGGCTGTGATCAAAGATTATCTTCACACTCTAGTTTTGCTGGTTAAAGAAGTTATATTGCTGATTTCACCTGTCTAATCACAATTTTCAAGGCACATGGAGCACCTTCTGAGAGCACTGCTACAGAAATGCAAGCCATTACCACCTCTGGGTACACATGGAGATGACCATATGCATATTTTGGACTTAATGCGAACGTGACACATCCCTATCAATAAATTAGATCTTTTGCCATGAGGAGAGATGAGTGTGGTTGTGGACGTAGGGCACAGGTGTTCAGTTTCTGGCCCTCCTAAAGTACACTCTCACTCAAGGATGAATTCTCCTTGCCATCCATCATTTTATTTTAAAATCGTGAACTCTCTTTGGTCTGTTTAGTTCCGGATCTGGAATGGAATGAAAGACTGTCTTTTATCATGTCTTCACATACATACATGTTACAGTGAACGCCTAACTTAGGTTGTTACTGTGCTGCTCTGAAATACATCCAAGGACAGGTGCTGTACATGCTTGTGTTGGCTAAGATGAAAATTTTTGACTCCAAACAGAGAAAAGGTCCCTGATTGCAGAGCGGAAGATAAAAGAATGGTTCAGATGGAGAAAAACCTCCAATAATAAAGGACTCTTCAGTTTGAGAACACTTAAATGATTTCAGTGTCATTGGTGAGAATTTTGATGGGTTGTTTTTCATATCTGTTAGATTTCTGGTGTGTTTTTAGCAATCTTTACCCTTTTTGTTAGCTTGAACAGGTTTGACTGGGTATTATGCAGTTAGTATGGTGTGACACGGTTTGTGAGAATTTATTTGAATTCTGAAATTATTTCAGTTTACTTGTGATTTCTACAGAGTGAGTGCACATTGATGGCCAAAGCATCTGAAAAAAACGAATGTCAAAATCCCATGTGCTGCTACTTCTGAAAGTGAAAATTTGACTAATATGTGTCAGCTGTCATAACAAGAATTCTTGTAAGTTTTCTGGAAAACAGAAGTTTAGTTATTATGGGATAGATAAGTTTTTTTTCTTGTGTGTATTGAACTCTAGAAAATGAAAGTATGTAGAATGCTGTTCATTAAAAATGCTCAGGAAAAAAATCACCATGGGTTGTGGTTTCTGTGAGCAGGAAAAAAGGTCAGCCTTATGTCAAAGGCTAATAAAATGTATTAAAGATGAAGTCAGTAGAAGTTCTATAGGAAGTCCTCTGAAGCAGGAGATGGATAGCAACTACATTTATTATAGTCAACTTTCTTATAAAAATGTAAATCTAAGTCAAATATAAGACAAAATTACATCTGGCCTCTCTTCGCATTTTAAGAAGAGTGGGCAAAAGTTCATCGTCTTCAGTACCGAGTACTACTTGCTTCTGGTAAGATCCATGCAGTTCTTCTGCTAGGTGAGCTCCTCAAATAAAAAAATCATGAAACATTGCTCAGTGCATGTTTTTAGTACTAAGAAAAATGATAAGGAAGTGAAAGATAGCTACCATATTAAGTCAAAGATCCTCACTGTTTTCTAGCACATATTTGCTTAAGGACATGTCTAATTTTTGGAGAATGCCCAGACATAGCAACACAGTTTCCAGCTCCCGGGGTTGGGAGGAAGAAAGACCATTTCCAAGCTGTGAATTGAGCACTACCTGTGGGGAGCTCTTTCCCTAAGCCTGAGGGCAGCCTGAAAGGACAGTTTTGAGGGAAGCATGAGCTAACCTGAGACTGACTTTAACCTCAGCAAGTCCCCAACAAAGAGGAACAGAGAGTATGAAAAAACTACAGTGGTGCTTCATGTTGCACCTGTAAGGGGAACTGAACCAAGTTTGCGGATAGGGTCTGAAACCAGTGCATTTCTTGATTAATCTGTTTACTGTGTTGTTGGGGAAGGGAGCTGTTAATGAAATAACTGCACACAGGATTAAGAAGTACAATTTTCCCTTCTACTGGGTATCACAATTTTATAAGCCTTCAGAAAGTAATACCTTCAGATAGGACTACTGTCTATGTTAGTGTGAGAAAGAAACTCATGCATAATTCACCTGCTCGAAATCTCTGCTCAGGACGCACATGTTCACCTTCATCAGATGCAAGGATCAGAGACTTCTAGGGGCCAAACTGCTGCTTGTTTGAACATCTTTTCTCTCCAGCGTGCAGTAGAACTGTTGCCCTACTGTGGTAAAGCAGAACTGGAAACCATTTAGTATGAGTTTGTGCTGAATGAATCACTGTCTTACAAGGAACATTACAGGGAAAGAAGCTGATTGTTTAAAGAACAGCTGTGAAGAGAACAACTGGACCTGTTTTGTAACTTTTAGCTATTCATAAAAAAAAAAAAATAAAGTGTTGAGTATTTACTACCTGTTTTTGTTCTTAACTGCAAAATTGCTGAAAGCTGCTTTTACCACATTTTACACTATTTCTGGATTATCTGTAATCGAACTATAAGTAGGATTGGTAGTCACAGTTTGAGAATACCATCTGAAAAATGAATTTTGCAGATTTACTCCAGAACCAAAATCCCCGGGCACTAATTTGGGTTCAGTGTTATCCTGTCAACAAAACCTTATTTGCTTTAACTCCGCCCTTCTCCCTTGCCCCAGACGGAAGGATTTCTGGGTTTGGTTTTAAGCAAGAAGCTCCTGGTGCTCTCGCAGCCGCAGAGGATGTGGTGGGATGCCTCACGGTCGCCCGCTGTATCGCCTGGGCAGCAGTGAGACTTTCCTTGTCTCCAGTGTGATGGGCACACATATTATGAGGAGCTGTTGCTGAACCAGGAAACACTAACATGGCTTTTGCACAGTGGGGAAGGGAAGTAGGCAGAAATCTTGTGCTACTGACCAAGAGTGCTCTGGTGTTTGATTAGTAGATCCACATGGCTTTAAAATCAATTTTCACCTCTTGCCTGGTAGTGCACCCGTAACAAGGGCAAGAGCTCATCATTTCTCCCATGTCAAAGGTCTAATGGAAAGGATGAAAAGGACTTACACTTGTCATAATAAATGGTTTCTAGAAGCCTGTCCTCAGCCTGTATCATTCTCCTCTTTACACTAGGAAAGTTTAGTCTAATCCTAACGTACATGATCTTTGCCTGATAAGTATGGCAGAAGCTGGATGATCTGAATTTGCATAACATGGAACAACTACGTTTTATCTTTAATATAAAGGTCAGGCACACAGAGACTTACAGGCCAGACATGCTCTTAACTGCATGCAAAGGTGCTTTTTTTTTTTTTTTTTTTGCACTCCCAGTGATGCTTCCATGCAGGAAGTTCATTGCTTTTACACTTGAAGCATCTTGTACAGGCTTAGTTTTGTAAGGGGTTATTTGGGCAATACACCTAAAGAGAAGCTGCCTGCATTCAGTGCTGCATAAAGACGCTGCCTGCTGCGGAGGCTGGGGAGGAGTGACAGTCCAGAGACGGCAATGCAGGTCCGTCAAGAGGAGCCGGGTACCCCCCCGGGGCCTGCTGGCCCTGCGAGCGCAGGACCAGCTATTCCCGAGCTGCTGAGGGCGGGCAGTGTCTTCGGGGCCCCTTTTCCCCTGGTTTCCTCAGTAGAGCTCCCTGCGGACGTGATGTAGCTGCACTACAGCACCTACGTTCACTGGGCCGCGGCCACTACGGTGCCAGGTGCCAGCCGTTCCCGCACCCCCTCGG
>VZSV01000012.1:93742-142224 GCA_013398735.1 Nothocercus julius
GCCGCGGGGCCGCCGTTCGCAGGAGGGCGTCGCGGCGCCGCAGGCCGCTGGCACGGGGCAGCGCGGGGTCCCTCGGGTCCCCTCTGTTTTTAGGAGGAAGGGGAGACTGTCGCGTTGTGTCCTTGCAAGTGACAAGGCCAGGGTCTGTGGGGAGCGCGATGCTGGGGGTAGCGCGGGGCCCTATTTGGAGAAGCCCTGAAGCATCTCGGTGGGGGGGAGCCCTGGCACGCAGGGCTATGGAGAAGGCGACTCTTAGCAGGGGGTTCGGCTGAGAAGGGGTTAGGGCTTAAACATCTGTAAGGGCTTGAAGATGCAACTTCAAGGCGTGCACTCTCATTCTGTGAGATCTGCAAAACCTAATTCCTAATTTTCTTGTTTTCCCTCTTTTTTTTTTTTTTTTTTTTTTTTTTTTTTTTTTTTTGCTTAGCTCTATGTAGTTAAGTGTGCAACTGTCTTTGAGAATTTATTCAAAAGCTAATTTTATTCCGGCTTGCTGGAAAAGTTGTGTATCACTGCTGACACAATCAGCTGCTGTGCGTTCCTCCCAGCTGTAGAGTCAGGCCAGTAGTTGTTTCCTTTGCTTACTGCGAGGGAAACAAGAGAACATGCCTCTTTATCATTATCAGTTGCATGCCTTGCAGCGGTGTTTCAGAATAGCTCAGCACCAGCTGTATGTAGACAAATGCCTCCTCCCGGGTGTAGCTGCACAGCCTAAGCTAGTTGTATATTCTATGTGCCATTTGCAATCGTGCAAATAGCTGAAATATTCACTGCAGGATTGGGAAAGTGGTTTTTTATTTTTTTTTTAACAAACTGCAGTGTGCTGATAATTATTACAATGGATTGCAAATATTGGGAAATTGATTTGTGATATCTGAAGACTTGTGTGATCCCATGATCTCTTTTCATCACCTTTCTCTCCTCTTCCCTTTCTCCTCTCCCTCTTCCCCTTCCCCTTTTGTTTTCTTGCAGGTAGATCTTGAGTTCTTCTTGATTTGCTAGTGCTCAGCCTCCTCATGCCTCCGTCTCCTTTAGACGACAGGGTAGTAGTGGCACTTTCAAGGCCAGTGAGACCTCAGGATCTCAACCTTTGTTTAGACTCTAGCTATCTTGAATCTGTCTCTTCTGCCAGCGAGAGCCACTCCAGTCTGCTCGGCACCACTGTCGTGTCCCTCAAGACTGCTAATCTCACGTATATGCCCTCATCTAACGGCTCTGCACGGTCCCTGAGTTGTGGATGCAGCAGTGCCAGTTGTTGCACTGTGGCAACGTACGACAAGGACACTCAGACCCAAACTCAAGCGAGCACCAGCAGCGCCCACGCCGGAGCCTCTACCGCCTGTCCTGCCAACCAGATGGTCAACAACAATGAGAACACCGGCAGCTCAAGCCCACTGGGTGGAGTGGGGAGCCCGATCTCGGGCACAACCAAGCAACTAGCTAGCATAAAAATAATATACCCCAATGATCTGGCAAAGAAGATGACCAAATGCAGCAAGAGCCACCAACAGAACCAAGGGCCAGTCATCATTGACTGCAGGCCTTTCATGGAGTATAATAAGAGCCACATTCAAGGGGCTGTTCACATTAACTGTTCCGACAAGATCAGCCGCAGAAGGCTCCAGCAGGGCAAGATCACTGTCTTGGACTTGATCTCCTGTCGGGAAGGCAAGGACTCATTCAAGAGGATCTTTTCCAAAGAAATCATAGTTTATGATGAGAATACCAATGAGCCAAGCAGAGTAATGCCTTCCCAGCCACTCCACATAGTGCTGGAGTCCCTCAAGCGAGAAGGCAAGGAACCCCTAGTCCTAAAAGGTAATCCCCATATAATCTCATGGTTTGCTTTGCTGTGCATCTGTTCAGCCTTAAGCAAGTCTTAAGGCAGAGCTTTCCATGCAGCTCTTTATTTCTAGGATGTGTGCCTAGGGTCATGGGTGGCAAAGCAAACATATGCAATCAATGTGGAGCTGGTAGCTAAGTTCTGAGGGATATTGCTCTGTTTCTGACTGTTGTCCTTGAGTGCTGAAGGGTGGGAATTGGGAGAGGGAGGAAAGGCGCTTCCTAGTGTCTGTCTGTATAGACAAAGAATTTCCCCAAGTGTTTGCTCTAAGTATTTATAGCCTGAAGGGCATAGGTCCAGGAGGGTGTCCTTCTTTTCCCCAGGCCTTTTTAGATCATCAGACTGACCTTTATTTAGCAGCCTAGGGCTGAATTATTTTGGTCCATGTAAAACTGAACTCATAGGTGTTGGAGATAGGCAATACGAGGGTAAAAGTAGCAAGGAGGAACGACAAGGGAAGCCAGCTGGTCTATGGCATTGCATCATGGACTGGTCCTGCATGGGTTGTGAGGACCAGTCAGTGAAACTGGAGCAGTCATGCCTTGTTCTGGTGTATCAGGTTTAGAGTGTGGATGGTTGCTGATATTTTTGCCAAGAAGTGATCTGAAAAGGTTTTATGTATGTGTATTCTCGAATAAGTATTTGTTTATATATAATTTTCCTTAAAAAGCCACTGACTTTGTGTTGTTTGATCTCTTTCTTTATCTTCTAGGGAAAAATGAGCCCTATCACTTAGGGGAGTCCTTTCATGAGCAGCATCCAAGGACGTTTTCCTCTTTCATTTTATTCTGTAGCTCCTATTTATAACAGCGCTGCTCTTTAGATAAAATCTCTTCTCCCTGGGGTTTTATCCCATTCAGACACACAGTTGATAGAGGTTGGTAATGGTACTGAGAAATGCAGAAGGATCTGTTGTTTAACTCATTGCATGTATTTAATTTGCTTTTTTTTTTTTTTTTTTTTTCCCTTTAGAAGTTGCTTCTTTCAGCCTACAAAATATGGCAGCAGACTTCACTGCTCTAATAACTCCTAGAAGAGTCTGAATGAAATACAGAAAATGGGCTAAATTATGGGTCCTGTGAGATCCTTCCTCTGAGTATGTCTGACTATTGTGGAAGCTTAAAACTGCAGTGGGCTTCCTTGTGCAAGAAGAGCATAGCAAGTAAATAGTTACAGTGCTTTAACACTTGCTGCTGGTTGCCAGTATGCTTGTATTCGATCTTTAGGGTCATGATGGTGCCCTTAAGCTGTACAAAAGGGAGGTTTTCTGCATAAAGCTTCTGCTGTAGCTCAGTGTTTCTGGTGATAAAGGCATTCTCTTTAAGCCCTTGCAACTGGATATGTGGTTTGTAAGCTGTGGTCTGCAACTATTTCTCATCTTCTAAGAGTAGGATGCTGAAAGTATTTTTCTCGTTTGTATTTCTCTGAAAACATCTTCCGAAACTCCTGTTGAAGCTGAAGGCAGTAGCTGAGTTAGAGCCATGCAGCAGTAACTGGGCAGCGCTGGGCTGGCTGCTGGGCCTGGGGTGAGTGGAGGGCAGCCCCCATGGGCATCTGTGTCTTGTAGGCAGTGTCTTCTCCCACCTGTCAGTGCCAATTGTGATTCCCTTGCTTTAACTGAGTGCTTGCGGTGTTACTCAAACAGTTTTTGTTTTAGATGATAGAGAAATGCTAGCATCGATCTTGGAAGAGCTGCTGAGTGGAGTTCCCCTCCCCGAACCTATTCTGCCAACGGAGTTGAAATTGTGCTAGAAGACAAAGGAATCCACAGTCCTTGGCTTTTCGGATGTAGTAATTGGCTGGGCCAAAGCCAACCTTGTCTGAGGAAGCAGGTAGTGAGAGGAGATGAGAACATTCCCACTTTCACCTGAACTCCTCTCCTGTCTTTGAATTTGGGTCGAATGGAGTTAAGCATATGGTAAAAGCAGCATTGCAAAAGCCTCTACTTCAGTTCCTGAGCTTGGGGAGTGGTGCTAGAAGTGCTCGTTATTTAGTTTCACTTGTCAGGTAGGATTTTTTCCGTTGTGCTTCAATAGTGCTGGAGCTGATATGTGTGTGTGTGTATGTGTACACACGTCTGGGTCCAGGGATTGCGGAAAAGCTGGATTGAGCCCTCCTTGCTCTTTTTATTTTGAGCAATTTCTCTTGCTCTCTTCAGTCTAGTCCTAATTTATGGCCGGCCCATCTGATCCTCTGTTTTATGTTTGTAAACACTGGTTGCTAGCCTTGCCGGCCAAGTTTATGTCCCCCTGATGCGGTGCCACGTTCTCCATGTTTGGTGCTGCCTGTCAGCCTGACGGCCCTGTTGCTGTTTTCGTGGCGCGGTGTCACGTTGTGGGGGGAATCTGATCGGCGAACCTGAGGGCTGCGGGCTTGAGTTACAGCTCGAACTTGCGGTGCCTCAGGGTAGCTGCGTGGCCCCGCGTGTATTCAGGTTTAGATGCCCGAGTCTTTAGGCAACGTAAAAATTCTGTGCTGTTTTCAAAGGCTGGACTGATCTATAGATAAATGTATGTATAGGGCGCCTTATCAGGCTTAAGTTACAAAGAAGGGTCCTGATTTATTTTTAATGTGAATAGCAGGCCTGTACAAACTAACACTCGAAAAAGACAGTATTGGGGGCTTTGTCTGTGTCGTGTTAGAGAGGGATTTAAACAATTCCTCTCTGTCTCTGTATTTGCTGCTTCCTTTAATATGGACAGTTTGGGTCATAAATGCAAGCTTTGCATTTTCATATAAGCCTGTTAGAAGCAAAGGTTTTCCATGCTTCTTGGTCCAGAAAGTGCAGTAACATTTATGAAACACATTTATGAGAGAAAAAAGAAAAAAAAAAAAAGGGGGGGGGTACTTTCACATTGGTCTTAAAAGCTGTTGTGTCTGAAGCTGCGGTTCAACTTGCTCATATATGAGATATGAAAAGTTTTTTCTCCTCTTTTCTGACCCCCCACCCCCACCAAGACACCTTCACAACAGATGCTGGTACCGCACAGCTATTGAAACCTACGGGCCTCCCTTGTGGATGTGCTTTTCCAGCTTTGTGAAGGGAAGGAAGAAGAAAAAGAGGGATGAGATCTCTCCTCCTGCTCTACTCGAGGCCGATGCCAAAGCTGCTGCTAAATGCAGTGGTGGAGAACTTCATAACATGGCTCCTGGTGGGCTTGCAGCCCTGGGCCTTGCTGCTGTGAGCCCATCACACCCAACAGCGAGGCCTGGTGAAATTCTCACATAAGCACTGGTGTGTTTCTGTCTTACTGGAAGAATTTGCCTTCCCTTAGCGTATAGCTCATAGTGAAAACAGCTTTGAGTCTTGCTTTTTTTGTGTGTCTGTGTGCACTTTAGTTTGCTACTGGGACCTAAAAATAGGAAGTAGGAAATTCATTTGCATTCAAATGAGAAGTATTATTTTACCAAGAATGAAATGTTTAGGTTTAGAGGTAAGCTGTTTTTCCAAGTTAAATTAAATCTACAAATGAACTGAAAATGAAAAATTGAAACATCTGTGCCAAAACATTTCAACAGCTTTTGAAACAAGAAATGTTGCTTTTGTCTTCTCAGACAGTGTCTAGTAGTAGTATTTTATTCTTGCCCATCCTCCTCTGCCTTAGAGCCCCAGCAGCAGAAGCCTTAAAAAGCTTTTCTATTTGATGACAACAGAGGAAAAATGATTTCAAAAGCAAAGATGGAAAACTTGAATCTCACCAAAGTAAATCAGTTGCTGGAGTGGGGCAGGGGAGGAACTGACCTGTGACAGTCATGAGTGTTGTTTTGTTTTTGTTTTTTTCTTGGTGTAAGGAGCTCATTTGTGCTCTGGCTTTGTGTTTTCCCATTGCTCATCTAACAGGAAAGCAAATTAAGTGACTAGCCCTCATTATAGAGAGGAGTATAAAACCTGCCAGCAAACCACTTTATGCTTGCTGCCATGGTCTAAGAATAACTGCAGATCTCTTACCTCATTGAAGCAGCATATCAGCAAAGTTAAAAAAAACTGCAGGGGGACCAAGGGACTTGTAAAAGACGTAAGTACCCGTGTTACATTGTCCCATGTTAATACCAAGTATTATGATTGACAGCCTTTGGAAAACCTGGCCTGGTCATGTTCCCTTGCACAGAGTTGTATACTTCCCCAATGATCGTGTTGCTTTAAATCCTAATTGAATTACACTGCATAGGTGTAACACAGAGCATAACTTGACACAATGGTCAATGAAAGCAGCTGGTCAACAAAACGTGTCTGGCATTCAGTTTCCATCAGAGATCTCAAAGGATGCTGAATAACTGTTAGGTCGGAATAGTAATAAGGAAGTGTGTATTTTTAAGTGTTAAGTAATGCATGTTTAAAATTCAGCAAGTTTAAAACTGAAATGTGTTCTGCCTGTCCTGCAGGAGAGGTCTGGCCCCATCAGTTGCTCAGGAAAAACTTCTGCTAGCTATTTCTGTTAGGAGTGACATTTCACTTTTATTTTTTCTTTCTTAGTTTTCTCCCCTGGAGAAATTGTGGCTCTAATGTGTATGTGTACCGTGTAAATCTACCCATAGATATATGCAGTAAATGCATATGCAGTAAATGGAGTGTATAAACTTGGGCAGTAATGTTATTGAAACCCGAAACTTTTCTGTAGTTTAGGATGGTGCTTCTGCACTGGTTTCCTTTCAGGTATCTCTACACTGTTCCTACCCAACAATAATGGGCAGTGTAGCATTTCCTCTCAGATGATAGCATCTTAGAGTTTGATGTGCTGCTTTAAGCAGTGCTGCTGCCTTTTTTTTTTTTTTTTTTATACCATCCTTGAGGGGGGAAAAGCAAAAGTGCTGCCTTGGAAAGAGGGGAAAAGGAAGAAGAAAATGTGTTTGTTTTCCTGTGTCAGCTGTTGAGGTTCTCATACCCTTGGAAATCAAATTGAGAATTAAGAAGCAAATAGTGTTATTAAGTCAATATCTCTAATGTTAGTGTGTGTGTGTGTGTGGGGGGGGGGAATATGGCTTTCACTCTTCCATTCCTCCCCTAGAAATTTTAAGAGCTGTCAAAGATTCTATTGGATAAAGATTCCTTTTGTAACATCACATTTGTTTGCTTCAACTTCATCTAGCAGGTGTTGCCTTTTTACCCTGGAGCTGTGCTTCTGATGCAGTGAACATGTTTATAACAGCTGTGGTGCTCATTTACCAGTGCTGCAGGATGAGGCCAGGCAGGAGAATTAGCTAATGGTGCTGGCTGTGCAGAGAGCAGGAAGCTGCCATGAAAAGCATGCACGAAAGGGGTGCTATTTTTAATATGTTGCAGCATGGTTACTTCAGTGGCTGGAAGATCCTGGGGTGCTTGTGCTCTGCTTGGTGCTTTGTGGCTGGGTTGGTACTTCTTGCTCCACTAGCTTCAGTTGCAAAGCTGTGCAGGTTTTCTTAATGCCTTATGACTTTCTAGTACTGTAAAGGCTTTGTTTAAATTAAGCTTTGGTTAAGCCAGCCTTGCGGATGGAATCTTCTCAGCCCACTAGAGATGGTTCTGATGCGTCCTCCCCCTACTCTGAAAACTGTCAGTTCCTGGGTAACACGTGTCCCTTTAGATGTTCTGGACCTGGAGAGCATTGGTTGGGGCCTTGAAGGAGAAGGGTGAATGGGAGAAGTGCAGTGCATGAGAGGAGCGATCTGGCTGAAAGGGATAAATGGCCAAGGCCTTGCAATGGCAATTTCTGTGACCAAGCATGTACAATAAACTTGCTGTGAGGCCTTGCCCAAGTCATTTAAATCTGCCTGGGTTTTCTTTTTCTCTCACCCCCCGCTCCTCGACACCTTTTGCAACATGGAGCTAATCTCTCTTCTCATGGTTAGTATTAAATGTTAATTGACCCAGAATCATTCACAGTCACAGCCGTGTCCTGGAACAACACATTTGCCTGCTGCCAAAAGCAGGAGAGTGACTTGCAGGTACCTCCTTCCCCTCCTCCCCTAACCGTGCCTCTTTGTTAAACTGTAGATCCTCATTTGCATTTAGGATATTTAATTCTTTGAAATAGGTCTCATGCTTTTCCCTCTGCTTTGGGGAGCGGGTTATAGTCTTTCTAAAGGAAAGCTGCACTCACAGTTAGTAGAAAGACTAAATATCTTGGACAGGGCAGAATTTTATGATCGCTTGCTACTTGTTTTTTTTAATGGCCATTTAATTTTTTTTTGTAATGTTTTGTAATGTTTTAATGTTTTTTAATGGTTGTTTTTTAATGCCAAGGAGACATGAATGCTTTCCAGTAGCAGGGGGGAGCCACTGCTCCCACAGATGTGCTACAGAGATGCTGCTTTGTGCTAATGCATCATTCTGTTTCCAGAATGGCTTTGAAAGAGGAAATTAAGGGTGTGTGAGGGGAGAAGAGTGATGTGAACATGTTGGTTCTGACTTTTTACTATACTCTGATTTTAAAAACAAATCTCTAGGATGTCCAAGTTAATTCTTGGCTGATTCACTGCAACAATTCTGATTCTGCTTAAAGGTAGTAATAATAAAAAAGTGTCAGCCCATGTCTCCGCATGCATGTGAAATAACATATATGTTTTACAATAACTTTGAGACACTTGGAAACAGAAGATGTAGGCTCTGTCATATTAGTCAATTTAACTGTCTGTTTATTGTGCCAAAGCATGATATAAAACCTTACCTTGTTATAGATAACTGGCCAATAATGTTATAAAACAAAAGCTATTGTTAAAGCAGCTGATGTATCTTGTGTTGGCGATGGACTCTTCAATTCCTCTCGGCTGTGATCTGTTCTAAGATGATGGGAGCTCTAGCCATCCACTCATCCTAAGAATAAACCTTTTGCTGTTTTTTGGAATCTACTAGCATATTATAAAAGCATTTAATGTGCTCTTTTTAACCTGAGGTTAAATCTTATTTGTAAGCATAATTGTATATAAACATATATGAGTTTAGCATGTTGATAATGCAAGTTACAAGTTCATCTTCACAGTGAACATCAGACAGCATTATTCTTGTCAGAGGATAACACAGTGCTTAGGCCTTTTGCAAAGTGTTATTCTCTTGTGGAGACAAGGAGACAGTTTGTTTCGAAGGATATGGCTAGAGAGATCTTCCTTGCATGGAAGGAATTCCTTGATTTTTATTTAATTCCAGATTCAGTGAATATACATCTCTTCAGCTTCCCTGTTGCCAGCATGCTTTTTCTTTTTTTTTTTCTTTCTCCCCTCTTGATTCTGGAGTATGAAATGTAAACTTGGTCAGCTTTTTAGGTCATTTCCTTGCCTCTTTGGCCATTAGGATCATCTTCCCTTCTTTTTCATACCTCTTTGTGGCTGAAGAGGAGGTGCAGCATGAGAGGGTGAGGATGCATGTTTGAGATGTCGGAAGAAGCCAGTTTAGAGCCATGAGCTTCCTGGTGATGGATGGGGCAAAATGCACCTTTGAGCATGCAGCTGTTGCCGTTGTGCCAGCTGCAGGCGTGTGTGTGATTCATGCAGCTCGACTGCTTGGCTCAAGGCTGGCTACTTGTTCTATCTAGGAATGCCTGGAAGAAGTCCGAGGCGGGGAACTTGCAGTCCTGGGTACGCTGCTGTGCTGTGGCTTTAAGCATCCTGCCTGCGGTCTCGTTCTGGGCTGCCTTTGGGGCAGGTGGCCCTGCTGGAATGACACCACTGGAGTCATGTGGCAGGGCCACTGCTGGCCAGTGCGATCCAGGGACCTGACCCGGGCAGGGAGCTGCAGGCTGCCTCCTCTCCTGACTAGAAAATCTGCCACAGTGGCAGGAATACTTCTGCTGCACAAACTGTGGTTAGACAGCTTAGAAATGGGCTACTCTACTAAGAGATTCCCATATCTCAAGCTGCTTAGTCCTGCTTCCTTGCTCAGGTCTCCTGCTTGTGCAGAGGGGGCCTCGCCTTGAGGTGAGGCTGAACTGGGGGTCAGGAGCTCATTCCCACGAAAGAGAAATTGTCATCTCCTAAACTGCCTCCTTTGCAGTAGCTTTACACTAAATGCATTTCCCCCACTGAGTTTTTCTTGTGTGCATGTCCTATGAAGTGAGCAGAGCATTTCTGCTGAAGGCTGGGACAGAGGAGTGGTTTGAAGAAGGTGGGAAAGGCACACAAGATGATCACCACTGTGGTTGTCCTCAGCCTGCATCTGTCCCCAGCTCTGAAGTATATGTGATTCAAGTGGCCATGATGGCTGGTCTTGATTTTTACATGACAAGGTGGGAGAGGTCATGTGCTTAGCTAGTACCAGTAGTTTGCTACCTTTGTTTTTGACCATAAAAAGTGGTATTAGATTATATCAAACAGGTGTCCTTTATTTTTGGATTTTTTCCACATGCTTTGAGATGCTTTGCTGAAGAGTGATAAATGAGAGCCAGGTATTTTTACCTTCTAGCCAAAAGGATAGAAACTCCTCATTGGAAGGAAGGGTTTAGGTCCAGTAGGCATGAATGGAATTGACCCTAATGCTGCTGTGATATAGCAGCATTCTGTTTTGTTTTCATGGCCGTGCTGTATGTTGCCAAAGGTATTTCTGATGCAGAGCAGCAGCAGTTTGAACTGAAAAAGAGCCTTCACCCTCAGAAGGAACAAACTGTACTGCTCTTTCATTAGGATGAAACTGTCTTGAAATAGTCCTTGGAAGGGTGAATTGAATAAATAAATGGCTGAACCATGAAAAGGTCAATATTTTCAAAAACTTGCAAATTAAAATGTCCACTCCTCTGCGTCCAGGACTGCAGACTTCTGAAATGGCCCCTGGAACCCTCTTCAAATGTGCTAAGCCAGTGCCCTCCGCACAGCCTTCATGCTCTCGCTTGCCAGTGCATGATCACACCAGCTGCTGGGTGTCTCCACAAGAAGCTGTGTTGAAGGGCCAATGGGCAAGTGGTTTATGGATGCATGCAGTGATGAGTGATCGAAGGATATAATTGGTAATAGGGTTTAAAAAAAAAAAAAGGCATTTTGGCAAGTCTGGTCTGCCTTACCCCCTGTCTCTGAAAGCAGAGATTCCTCTTTGTGGAATCTTTATTGCATTAAAATACTTTCTCTTCCCTCTCCTCTTGTTTCCCCTCCCTCTTTTAATACATGGCTTTAACATTTCTTGATGACCTTTTGTTAATATGATTTCCAGTGGGAGCATTTTGTAGTAGAAGTATGTGTTCCTTCAGGGCTTATACTGACATTTCCAGTGATTATTTAATTGGTCTTCATGTTAGCTTAAATCCCCATGGGAAAGCATACTTCTGCTATGAGAAGTTGTAATGTGTAATTTTCACTTTCTGCTTTAAATGCTTGCTCTCTAGGGAGTGTAAGTGCAATTGTCAACTTGCTGCAAGATCACACAGTAGTATGCTTGGGACATAGGATTTCTTTTCTTGTCCCCTATTACATATATACATATATATAACTTAATCCAAAAGTAAGAACACTCCCTCTCTTCTTTCACCTTCCTGACCACTCCCTAAGAATAATTCCATGCTTTGAAGGATGCTGTCATGTAGTTGGTTCCTGTAGTTGTTCATGTAGTTGGTGGGTGCCCTTTCTCTGAAACGGAGAGACTCTGTGCTCACCCAGCATATGGGGAATTTCCACTTGCAAAACGGCAATGATATTTCTCAAACCAAATTTGAGAACAATAGTTCAGAAATATCAACAGCAGCTCCTGGAAGAGTTGTTCAATAGTCCAGAAGCATTAAGAACCTCCTCTGGAAAAACTGGTGTACAAGGCATGGGACAAGGGTGTGTAGTGGAACATGAACAGACTTGCCTAGGCAGCCTGGCCCCAAAACTTAGGGTCTGAGACAAAAACAAGTTAAAGATCAAAAGAGAGAAAACAAAACAAACAGGAGAAATCCCAAAATATTTCCTCAGTGACAGGTAAAAGTCTGCTGTTTTGTTTGTTCTTAATCAGAACTAATTTGCATGATCTTGTGCTTCTTGCTCTGGGTTTCACCTTTCAATGTAAGATAGTGCTGTAATGAACCAACTCATGCGCTCAGATGTAGGAGGCATAGTAGGTGAAAATGTGATTGCAAGGGGGTAGGAAAACTGGTAGGAGAAAAGGCAGTACAGAGGAGTGTCTGGAGGAAATGAGAGCAGGGAGAGGAGCTGGGCAGAGCCAGTGTCCCTGGTGTAATCCAGGAAAGGTGCCTTTGGTGACCTCTCTTCCCCCTACTACAGTGTGTGTGTGCGCAAGAGGGCCTAGCTGTGCCAGTGACGTCCTTCAGGAAAGCAGATTGCACTGCTGCTTCCATCAAAGTGCAAAATTAAAGTAGTTAGGAGATTGCAGGAGGCCAGTTGGAGAGGAAATGCTGTGGTAAGAGGTGTAAGCAGCACTGAGATGAATTTAGAAATAGCATAAAAATGCGTGTGTGTCGATGCTGAGGAGAAACTTAACTAAACCTTTTTTTTTTTTTTCTCCTTTCTTTAATCCAGTGTCACTCTCTTGACTTTTAAAGGGACCTCAGAGCAATCAGTCAAAGTTGTGCTTGTAACACCTTTAGGCCAGAATTTGCATACAAATCAACCTCTCTGGATAGTTCCCACATGGAAAAAAAACTGACCTTGCAAGTTCTGTGGAATGCACAGTTTTGCTTTTTTGAAGTGCTGTTGATAGCTCCATTAGAGGGAGAGACTAGATTAGATTGAGCGTATCAAGGTGGAAGCTATTCTTTATGAACTGTGTTTACTTTTTTTTTTTTTTTTTTTTTAATTTGTTTAAAGCTTTATCTTCTGTGGCAAGGCTGATACTGAAAGCTGTGTGGGTGATGGGGGAAAGAAGCCCTGCAGTGGGTGGTTTGAACCTGTTGTGGGCTAACTGTGGCAGATGAGAATAAGCAAGAGCAGAAAGCAAGACTTGTTTCACTTGTTAGATGCAACAGAAGTAGTCACTTGTGTACCTCCTCCCTATTCCAAAATCTGTGTAGGGCTTAAAGGCAAATGTAATCCAGGAAAAGATACTTACACTGTGAAAGGATGGTGAATGAGGTAGAAGTTTCTACTCTGGGGAACCGAATGAAGTTGCAGTTACGGATTTTCCCTTCTGTTACAGCAGAAATTGTAATGTATAAAACACTCTCAGTATCACTGTGTTCTCCTTGTACTGCAGAAGGATGGGTTTCCCCCTGTTGTGAGCTTGACCTCATTTTGGTCTTCTTCCATTTTTTTTTTTTTTTTTTTTTTAAAGAAAAAAAAAAAAAAAAGAAGAAAATACAATTCCCTTGAAATCAAAGGGGTTGCTTAGAGTTCCAACTAGCCAAGTGTAGTCTGAATGGTTTTCACTCTCTCTGGCGGAGAGGAGTTGCCCTTCTCATCTCTTGCTCCCTGCTATGCTGACCAACTACACTATTTTCAACTATGGAGCAGCACTCAAGCTTTTTACAGCAGTGAGGGCAAATCATGAGCAGTCCAGTCACTGATGACTTGAGCAGCTGTGGTAAAGGGGGGAAAAAAATGTCTTTGAGAGCATTAACACTTTCAAACTGATGTCCTTGAATTAGCCCCATTGCTTTGGAAAATATATGGGGCGCACAATCCTTTCCAGACGCTGCACTGCTTGGGCATGGAAGGTGTTGGTGTCCAACAAAGAAAATTTCTGGGGCATAGGGAATTTCTGTCTCTTCAGTGCTTCAGAGTGAGCAGAGAATGATCCACGATATGCAGTGTGGATGCTCTTTGCTATGGCTAAATGGTGTCAGCGACAGTTGTGATAAAGTGCAATGGCTAGATCTTCAGTTACAAGATCATTTTAGCTTTCAAATACCAGGCCCTACTAGTGCATTTGATATCTTGTAGAACTACCCCTGTTCAAGTTCGAAGTAATGAAAGGGTGAGGGAGGGGTGGTGGAAAAATGCAGATGTTTTCCATATGCTTTTACTTTTTCTTTGCTTTCTCCTTACTGATGGTGTTGGAGACAAGATGGATGGACCTCTGGTTCGGCGATGGCCGTGTGTTACAGGATCTTGTATCTACTGTGTATGAATAGCTTTGCCCTGTATCTGGCTCCTGTTCTCTTTAAATTCTCCCATGTGTGATTTATTTATTTATTCCTTAAGGGTTTTTTCTTTTATTTAGTTATATTCCCTAAAGGGTTTCAGATGCCATCTTCCACCAGTGGCTGTTAGTCTGCTGAAAAGGGGATCTGTGGCTTGGAGCTTAACAGTTTGATTCTGCAGCTTTCTCTGGGTTTGTGTATCAAATACTTGGGCTCTGGGGTGGCTCTGCCTGGCAAGCTGGAATGGAGTCTGTCTTTCAAGCCAAAGAATGCATTAGCACTTGTTTAGAAAAAACTTTCTTTGAATGCCCAACCCATGGGGCTCTGAGGATTGTGCTTCCTTCAAGATTGGAAGCTTCCAAGAGTATTGCTCATGTCTTTGTAAATAAAGAGTGAGTGAGAAGACCAAGAATTTCTCTTACAACCATTTATTGGAGGGTGGTTCAGCTGTAGGACTTAATGCCTTCATTGGCAAAGTTACTGATTTCAATGCCAATCCTATTAACAAGGATAGGGAGAGAAAATGGGAATTGCGCCATAGAGGAAAAAGGTGATTCTAGGAGACCAAAAAACATAACTGATCCCTCTGCTGAGAGAATACAGTGCTTTCCACAGATACTCTCAAGTGGAGTTAAGGTCATATCTGCGCTATAAAGGCTGCTATCTGTGCATGGCTTTGTTGCTTAGAGGTATCTGTAGGAATATGTTGGTTAGAGGTGACCTGAATGATGGCTGTGGGTTCAGACAGCGCTGAGGGTGGATTTGGCCTCAACTGGCAAAATTCTGCTTTAGTCTGTGAAGCTCCTTTCCCTTGGGGGAAGGAAGCTGTGGTGGATTTGCTCTGACACCGGGACACATTTTAGCAGCAGGAACCCCATACCTTGGGGCACCATGGCACTCTAGTTCCCCTTGCTGAGGAAAGCGCTCCCAGGGTACCGGTGACCTGGGTGACAAAAGCAGTTATGGCCAGAGAAGCCTGCATGGCCCTGGCCACCTCTGAGTGCTCTTGTGAAGGTTGCCGCCGGGAAGGCAGCACCGCTGGAAGGAGACGGTGGGTGTGCGGTGCGGGGCTGTGGCCTGTGCCAAAGGGCCGAAGAAAAGGACGTGCTCATGACGATAAGCATGCCTTCTGTCAGGGCTTGGGCAAAATGTGTGACAGCGTGACCCAGATTGGCTGATATTCCTCCTAGCAAGCGCCACAGTCTGCAGCAAGAGCAGCCCCCCATGCCTGCGGTCTCGCCACGGGGGCTCAGCCTCGCAGTGCCACCGCGCAGCAGGACCCGGGCTCGCCGCTGGAAGTGCGGATCATCCTCTCCGTGAAGGGAGCCTGTCCCGGCTGGCGTGGTGCTGAGCCCCGGGGGCCCAGGCCCCGCTGTGCAGCGGGAAGAGGAGGCCGAGGCTGGCACGGAGCACGGCAGTACCTGGCCTCCAGCGTCCCGTTGCTATTTTTACGCGCTGAAGTTGCGCTTGCTTAACCTTGAGGCATCCTGCACTCTGAATCAACTTGACACAAAGTCATCTGTTCATTAATAACACAGAAGCAGTTTAATTGTTGTCTTAGTGGAAAAATACATGAGACTGTCATCAGCTGTTGCTTCTGGCAGTGTTTTTCTGCAGTAATGTAAATAAATGAGGTCACGCGTTTAAAGGAACAGGCTGTACTTGCACAAATGCAAAGCGTCATCTTAAACAGATATGTACTGATTGTTTAAATATATTTTCCTTCCTGTTCCTCTTATGCCTGAAAAGCTGGTTACTTAAGCTGTAATGCTTCAACTTTAAACATAGCTGAACTTAGCTATAGGAGCTTGGTTTGCTGTGCCGGTACCGAGAGGAAACGTGCTGAGGGGGTGTTCAAGAACTTGGGCTTGTTCCTTACCCGTTAATGCTGTTATTAACACAGCCCATGTTCTGCTCAAGTCTCTGGGACTCCCCTGTGAAAGCTGAGCAATTCAAGTGGAGTGGAAGTTGCAGACAGAGCGTGTCTGCTGCTACTCCACATCATTGTGGGGTCTCTGCTTTCCTGTTGACTTTATTTTTTGAAATGGCTTTGTAGCATTGTAATCGAGGATGAGCAAATCCAGAAGTCCATCTGAATAGCTCTGAAAGCTATATAAAAGGTTTGTTTGTCTCCAGGGATCACATGTTCCATCTAAATGTGGATCCCACATCTGCAGTTTGTCATGTATAAAAATCTTCCTGCTTGCTACAGGAACACCCAGTACCTGCCACTCTCTGAAAAAAGTGTATATGGCCACATGAATTAGGTAATGCAAAGGTAGAATAGATGCTGCTTGGTGGAAAGGGTATTTTGGTAACTGCCTATGTATAAGCTCTTCCTGTTGTGGGAGGAGGGAATCTTTAAAAAATGCAGAGAGGCCAAACAAAAAACCCCAGCGTAGGTAACCTGCTCATTTTACAGTGGGGTAAGTACCTACTTTCAGGCAGGAAGCACTGTTAATTATGAGAATATAGCATAACATACCATAAACCCCTATTCTAGCTTCTGTGGTCTCCTTGCTGTAGAACAGCAGTAATGTTTGAAAGAGGTATCGCAGAAGGCATGGTAAAGGAGAGCAGATATTACCATATTCTGCCTTTTCATTTTCTGTCTTTCCTTTAAGGAAAACAAACATATGTATTTATTTTTAAGATGCTGGTTCCAGTTGTGTGGTCATGGCTCCTTGTAAAAGTTGATTGGCTTTTTTTCTGCCATATTTTTTGTGTCTGTCTTACATCATGTTAACTTTTTTTTTTTTTTTTTTTTTTTCCTGACAGCAAGTGACAAACAGCATTTTTGGCATAACTCTTATGCAAACACCAGAGCTGCTCTGGCTCCTGTGCATCTGCTCACCTGGCCTCATGGTGCGAGCCCAGAGTTCCTGGGTGGCTTTGGAGCTCAGAAATCTGTGTGCAGCTGCTGCCTCGGCGCTGCTCGGCAGGGGTTTTTGAGAAGCATTAAGCAAGATGTTTATGGGCAGATGGTTGCAAAGAGCTTGAACAAACAAGTCTGAATAGCTGGAGTGTATGGTGCTGACTTAAAACTTCCTAAAAGTTTTGACATCTCGAACAATCAAAAGTCTGTTGTCGCTTACTAACTGTTCTGGCAGGATAGTGTGGTGGAATATGTCATGCAGCTTCTGTAGTGATAATTGTAAAAATCTCTGGCTCTTCACATCAGTGACTAACAGGAGTGCTCTGGCTTCTGATGTTTCGCTAAATAGCAGGCCAGGCTGTCTGACTTGAAGCGTCCTGCTTGCTCAGTTCCATATCCCTATGGAAAAATACCTTGGATTTCCAGGCATAGCAGGTATCCTTTTTCAGCTTCTTTGGGGTTTTGAGTAGTTTCAGGTGCTTGGAAAAGCTGCCTGGCATGCATTTTGGAGCAGAGTGTGCACAAAAAAAACCACTTGGCTTGTTCTCAGCATCAGTGCATAGGTGCATCAAACTGGGTGAAGTTGTTTTACCACACATAGGTAATTAAAGCTACAGGGTATATTTAAAGCTAGAAGAGACTGTTTACAAGTACTGCACTCTGTAAAGTGTACCTTGGAGTCTGAGTCGTCTCACTGGAGATGACTACCTAGGTGAGTTTAGGCTGCACAGCTGTAGCCTAAACTACACTACCATGCATGATAACTTTTTTTTTTTTCTTTTTCTGGTGGATATATTGCTTGCCTACTTAGGCCACCTGTGTAGGATGAATCTTTGTGTATATTGCAAATAGCAGCTGAATTGCAGCTTATTTTTGTATCGGTAAGAGGCTCTTTTCAAATTATACTTCTCACCCATGATCTCTCCCTGTTACTGCTGACTCTAACAACTCCTTTTTGTCCCAGGTTTTGGGAGGCTTCAATAGCTTTGGTCACACAACAGGTTCTGGTATGGCCACAACTGACCTTTTTATCTTTTTTAAATCTGCACCCCTAGCTTGTTTGTATTCTGAAGCTGCTGTGAGTAGCAAGGATATAGACAGGTTCTTGTCCTCAATGAGTTTCATGAATGAAATCTTAGACCAGACTTGTTATAGCTAAGTACCAGCCTTTTCCCTGGGTATTGCCTCTTCTTTCCACCTCCTTTCCTCCACTGCATGAATACTTCAAAAAACAAAGTAGCAGCCACCTGTCAAAGAAATGCAGACAGCCCTCAATTAGTGTGTGCAATGTATTTATGTACATTCTGGTAGAATATTCATCCGTTTTCAACTCCGTGCCCTTTCCTCGTTGGTCATAAAGAATTTCACTTTTTAGAAGGTATTCTTTCTGACTACTGTATACATGAGCTTTATTTAAATTACATGAATGCCACATAAATCAACAAGAATTCTGTGTGCTAAGGGCAAGCTAAGTGCTTGGGGGGGTGGCTGGATCTTGTTCTGAAGCATGTAAGGCTACTTTTGCAGCGCAGAACCAAGCTAAACTCTTAGCTGTTGATTTCAGGATTAATCATCTCTGTGTGACCACTTCTTGCTGCATCCTTTCCAGTTACCTGTTCTGCCCGCTGCTTCCTTGTTCATGTGTCTGAACTAGTTTAGCTTAATTCTCTGCCTAATACTGCATAGCTTCAGGAATGAGTGCTCTGAGAATTGCTTGGACTGACATTAGGAAAGGGTGACCTTTTTACTACAGACGTCAGGGAAGAAATGGATGAGGCTATTGTATGTGTTTTAGCTGCTACACAGTAATGGTATTTGGGCATTTTCCACATGCTGCATTTTGGATCCCCTTTCCATTCTTTGGCCTGGCAAGCCTGCTGGAGTGATGAGGTGTACAAACATGCATAGATAATGAGGAAGGAGCTTTCTCCAGACCTTCCAGCTTTGCCTTATCTTACAAGACTGCTGGACAAGCAGGATGGTATCTGCCACACGACAAGTATATCAGTATTTGAGGGATGAAGCAATAGGATCCTATGGCCAGTGGACTAAAAAGCAGTGAAGAGCAAGCACTGAGGCTGAAGTGACTATGACTAAGCTTCTTATTCTTCATGAGTATTTTTGGGAATCTGAACATGCTCTGGTTATTGTTTAAGCAGAAGTATTTAAGGGGAATGGATTGCTTGCCTGTGTAAAAGCAGGATAAATGTTGGATCAGAGCTGAGAAGACTAGAATATGCATTAGGCTTTGGATTTCAGCCCAAACTCAAGGCTGGGGCTGTTGGTTTGAATGAGACTTCAGACATGTTCAGTTTGGGGGCTGTGGTCACATTTGTTTTCTTGAGCTTCCAAAGAAGATCAGGTCCATGTCAGATGATATAGTGGTTGGACAAGCTCAGACTTCTGTCCTCCTCCTTCCTCTTCTCTTGCTCACCTGTTATGTTAACTTTCTGAGTTGAGATTTTTAAGGTAGATGTTTGCTGCTTGTCCTGTAAACTGCAGAACCAGAGGAAATATTCCACACATGGTGAATATTATTGGATTTTTGAAAAAGTGAATTAATGGCATGTGAAGGACAGAAGTCTAAACTAAAGGGATGGGGGGAAGACAGGCACAGGTGCTAGAAGAGGAGATCGGGACTTCTGGTGCTTAGGGCTAAAATGGCAGACCCTATTTAGCTTCTCCTTAAAGTACTAAAGCTCCATAGGTGCCACTGCTGACTGTGAAGATTTTGTAGCCCTACAATATATGCATCCTTGTCCATGCATACTTGGAAGGACTCTGCTCTTGACAAGGCTGAGTCCTATGTGTTTAGCTTGTGCATCCCTTCTCCTGGTATGCACTTCTACCCCACAGCAATGGCTGGTGGTTTTAATGCTGTCTGGGAGATGAGGACTTGAATCTCCTCGGTAGCGGGGAGGTAATTGAGTCAGGGTGAGTGTTCAAGGAGGTGAAAATACATAAAAAGGAAGCAGTAATCCTGTAAGTTGAGCGCTGAAAGGAAAGGTGTGAAAATCTGCGCTTACATGAAGGACCCAGGCTTGTGAACTACAAGTGCCTGGAGCCAGGATGAAGGCCTAGGATTGCCTCTGTCATCTGCGGGGAATGCAAACCTGCTTCCTTTCTTCCCTCTTACCTGCTTCTAATTGTATAGATGGCCTGTGTGTTTGTAGGCTTTAGTTAAACATTTGTCTTCTCAAAGTCCTGACTGCTTGTGACCTGGACGGGGATGTCTCGTGCCCAGCAAGTACTGTGTAGAGTGCCGACGTGGCCCTGGGTGGTTTCCATCCTACAGGACAAGCACTTAGATGTCTGGTGTTGCAGTGCTTGAGACATAGGCATTGTGTCTCATCCAGAGGTCATGTAGCAACATGTTCTCATCTCTTTTAAAATGTTCTTCTCTTAGATCATCATGAAAAAGCATAATTTTTTTTTTAAAGAAAAAAAAGGCAGGATGGTAACATTTATTTTGGCTAGTATAGATCCTTCTAGTATCTTCAATGTGGTTCTTTTTCCCCACCTCCCCTCCCACTCCTCCTGGATTTTTTTGGCTTTCATTTAACTAAGTGCAATCGAATCTGAATGCTTGGACTGTCTCAGCGGGGTGCATTGCTCCAAGTACCCCGGTAAAACACAGCCCTACTTCAACACTCGGGCAGAAGGGCATCATTGCATTTCTTCTCTTGGCCTTTTTCTTCTGAAGGAGGCAAAGGCGAGCCCAAGCCACCTGTTAGCATTACATCATTGGCTCCCAGGAACGTGGTTGTACCAAAGGCCTTAAACAAAGTAGTTCTTCTTGTATTGTTTGCGCTCAAAGCGCTGATGTCATGCCAGCTGATGTCATTGTGTGCTTTGTGCGGTCGCTATGGAAACCGGGCAGGTGGGGAGCCTGGCGCTGATGTAATCGCTGAATGAGGTGTAGAAAGAGCGTCTGCTTTTCTCTCTGGCTCTGCGGAGCCACCCTCCTCAAAAACAGAAAAAAATGCTGCTTTACAAAGGAAAGCCCAACAGCATAATGTATAATAGAGCCAGGGAAAATGCTGAGCCACAAATTTCTCTTTCCCTTCCTCCTCAGATCCATTTCTTGATCCATACTAATGCCCTAACGATAGCTTTTGCTAGATATTTTCAGGCAGCTGGGGTAGAAGGAAGAAGGCAGAAGGAAGAAGGCAGTTTGGCGGACGTTAAGCAAGCACCTCGGTCGCTGTTATGCTCTGAGGAGCAGTGCTCTCCTGTTCAGCTGCAAGAACACGTACTGTTTTCCGGGTGAAGTCTGAAGGAAAAGCACCTCCCTGCTCTGACCTTTGCCTGTGAGAGCTGCTGTGCGCTGCAGGCGTCCCACAGCCTGCCCTCCGGCAAGTACGTGGGCAGTGGCTGTGAGCAGGTGAAGTGAAAAGGCCTATTTCAGTTGCCTTGCTGCTGTGCTTTGGTACTCCTAGATGTTGTGTTTGTGGCTCAGGAATGTTTTGCCTTGGATAAACACCTTCTTTTGCTTTCACCTCCTCCCACAGACCTGAAGGTGGGGTGGCCCCAACATCTCAATGTTGGACAGAGATGTCTTTGTCGGCGAGCATGTTTCTCTGGCCCTGGTAGTGCTGGGACAATACCGGCTACTAAGTCACACTACCGCTTCTGTCAGCATTGGCCACTGACGATGGTGGGGGGCACAACAGCAGCGGGGTCCTGTCCTGACTGCCGCTGCGTTGATAGGCGTGCTGTGTACAACTGAGGGAAGGCAGGTCAAGAGCACTGAGCCAATGGCCATGCCTACCTCGGGGTGTCTAACCGCGCTATCTGCTTGGTCTCTCTTCACAGGCGGCCTCAGCAGTTTCAAGCAGAACCACGAAAACCTCTGCGACAACTCCCTCCAGCTGCAGGAGTGCCCCGAAGGGGGAGGCGGCGGCGCGGCCGCGGTGCCCCCCACGCTACCTCAGTCCATCCCCACCACGCCAGACATCGAGAACGCCGAGCTCACCCCCATCCTACCCTTCCTCTTCCTTGGAAATGAGCACGATGCTCAGGACTTGGAGAAAATGCAGAGGTTGAACATAGGCTATGTAATCAACGTGACCACCCACCTGCCCTTGTATCATTACGAGAAAGGCATATTCAACTACAAGCGGCTCCCAGCCACTGACAGCAACAAGCAAAATCTCAGGCAGTACTTTGAAGAGGCTTTTGAATTCATTGGTAATTATCCTTGTCTAAAAATGCTTGTTTTTACCTGTTATAAGAATCTTGAATGAATTTTGTGCTTCACTAACTACTCCAAAGGCCGTGCAAGGCGTATTTACTTTTGCTTGTATTGTCACTAATGCTGAGTCCCTAGTTTCTGCTGGTTTCACTTTGTGGCATCTGCTGTTTAAGTAGCTTAGGGATATGATTTTATGCATTGATAGCGATGCCCAACTCCTCCAAATTCAGGAGCACCCCACAAAACTAAGATTTTTTTTTTTTCTCCTCTTCCTAATTGCTTTACATTTCTTTGTACCACAGTAGCTTCTAGCCAATTTTTTTCTAAGTAACTACCTTTAACAAAGACTGAGCCTTTCCTAACTTTATTTCAAGAGAAAAGTAATGAATTTTCAGTCTTAACTGTAAAATAAAAGAAGGTGGTAACTTCAGTGTGTGTGGGAGAGTGGGCAGTGAAGGAAACTGTTGTGTTAATAGTCTGAAGTTGGGTATATTGCTGAGGAACTAATCCAGCAGCTAACCCCATGTTGCTCCTAACCTTGCTAAGATCCACACAACATGCTCCTCACCCAGATTTAGCGATGTGCTCATCCATTCTAAAGCCAGGCTGCCTCTTTCAGCAGGTCTTGTAACCTTCTTGCACCTGCAGTGAGGGCATCCGGTAGTAACACTGAGAACTCTTGAGGGCCTTCCCTTGTGCCTGCCTGTGCCTTTGTGGGCACAGCTTCCTGTGCTGCATGTGTGGAGCTCAGCCTCTTGCAGTGCCCTAGATCATCATGCATGTCCTTAGTTTTCTAAAAAAAAAAAAAAAAACAAACTGGGATTGTGGGAAGGGAGCTGGTCGTCTACCCGCTCACAAAATATAGCACACAATGTGGGGTGTAGGTGTATTGGGACTTGCTCAGCTTGGAAATGCTGTCAGGGTCATCAAGGACTGTCCTGTGGTCCTGGAAAATATAGGAGGCCATCTGGTGTTGCCTTCTGCAGGACCTGTGGGAGCCTCTGCTTCAAGGCAGACTGCTCTTTGGCACTGCCTGGTCCGGCTGTATCTTGGCTGATGAGATGGTGGAAGGAGGGTCAGTGCACTGACATACAAGCTGCTTGTTCATCCTCACTAAAATGGAGTAACTACAGAGGACTCCTTACCGTGGCATTCAGCTGAAAGGGTGCAACATTAAAACCCGACTCTTACTGTAAAGGAGGAGCCTTTGGGCCCAACATTCTGCCTCTATGGGGCAGAGTATTGGAGGATCTCTTCCCAGGACCAAATTTTTCCTGGGGTTCCTAGCCCAACCTCAGCTCTTCCAGTAGTGTTGTCAGGTAGCTAAGAGGAAGCTATCCTGATGTTCCTTTATCTGCTTTGTAGTGTGCAGCAATTCATCATGTGAAAGCAGCTCTGCCCTTGTCATGTGTCAACAGCCTGCCCCCCGCTTACTTGATGAGTTGCCCCACATGATTCCTCTGAAGACGGAGGACAGGGAGCCTTGCCTTTGATCTCTTGGGAAGAAAAGCCGCGTCAGGAAATCCAGTAAAACCTTAGATTTCTAATTCAGTAGGAAAAGGAGATGCAGCAGACAAAGCCTACATTAATAATAATAATAAAATAAAAATAAATAAAAAAAAATGCAAAGCTCCATTAACATCTCCTGGGGTGGTGGAAGGGAGAAAGTTTCATATCCATGGGGTCTGTAAGATCAGAACTCTTGAAACTGTGCAAAGATAATTGTGAGGCTTATGGTCTAGCCAAGGGCAGAAGGAAATAGCCTTGCTCTGAAAGAGTTTACTAAGTGTCTGAAAACCATTTTACTTTCATAATTACAATTGCAGCCTGAGAGTCAGTCTTTATTTAAAAATTTTTTTTTTTTTTTTTATTAATTCCACTGCACATTTAGCCATCTGGGAAAGTAACTAGTCAAAACTTTCTCTTTCTTAGTCTAAGCTTCACAATGCATTTGAGGAGGTATAGAAATGTTTTAACAGCCTATGATTCTACATCTGTTTATTAAAATAAACAAATAACACCCCCCACCCCCAAAATAAAGCCAGGTTTATTTTTAAATAAGTAAAATAAAACTATTGAAAAATCTCTGAGAAGATATATCAAGAAAAAATATAGATATAGAACTTCAACTTTCTTAAATCTAATGGACAAAAATATCTGGAGGAAAATTGGGTTCATTTATGCTTTTATAATACAGGTTAAACTCCTTTGTCCATTCTTTTTGGCTACCCTCAGCTTGATTGAAACATCATGGCACCCTGAAAAGATGCACCTTACTTTTCTCTGGCTTGATTTCACACAAAATCTTGCAAACTAAATCCATGCTTCTCCTGCAGAGTGGAAGAAATCTATCAAAGTTTTGCGTCTTAAAAGTTCTATCTCCCATTTTAAAAACAAAGTGTGGGAGATGAAAATAACATCATAAGGAACCATGTTCAATTTCTTGTGTCCTACCAACATGCTATTCCAGGAGTTGTCTTCCCTAAATTTCGTCTGTGTTGTATGTAGGTGATGCATCTTTTTGTTGGGGGGGAGAGTGTACATAGGCACACGTGTGTATGTGTGCGTGGCTGGGTTGTGCCTCCCTGCCCCTTCCCCATCAATCCTGCTGAGATCTTCTGGAGAGGCATCATTCAGCCAAGTTTGATGCTCTCTGCAAATGACAGTGATGGCAAATACCCTTTTCACAGAGCTGAAGTTGAGAGAGAGGAGAAAAAAGAAAGGGGAGGGAGCTGAGAATGAGTAGGAACACAGCTTGATACACAGCAAGAAGCGAAGAGTTGTTTGAAGTCTCTTGCCAGTGCTGCTCAAATTCAAAGGTGTAGAAAGATAAGGTGATTGTTTTGAAGAGAAGCTGTAGAAGAGTGCCCAGTAGAAACTCATTTCAAGATTAGCTTAGTAAAAAGCTCAAGTAATAATGTTTTGAAATAAAACTGGTTTTGTTATGAATTTAATCTGAAAATACCTGTTTTTGAAAAGGGGGCGGCTCTCTTTGCAAGATGAGAGAAGTGAAGATGCCAAGGTAACACAGCCAGGTTGTGGCAGCGGTGATTTTATCGTAAGCTTTGGCCTGCTAAATAAATATCCCCTGGCAGTGCACATAAGCAGTGCAGCAGTTTCTCTGAGTGAATAGTTGATCTAATAAAGAGATCTAAGCAACGTGAAGATTTTCAGTGTTACAATGTCCTGTGTGTTTCACATTGAACAACCCTGAAATCCTTAGGGAAGATGAACTGGAGTGAACAGGGAGGAAAGGCTACTGCACTTATTAAACAACAACAAAAAGCAAAAAAGAAAAAAAGGGATTTTTCACTGTCTTAATTTTCTTCCATTACTTTTAGTTTCATTGAGATTTTCTAGTTTGCAAACTGGCAAAAATGTTACTTTCTTCTTTCTTTCTCATTTCCAGAGGAAGCTCACCAGTGTGGAAAAGGTCTCCTAATTCACTGCCAGGCTGGCGTATCCCGATCTGCCACCATAGTTATAGCCTACTTAATGAAGCACACGCGCATGACCATGACGGATGCCTATAAATTTGTAAAAGGGAAACGACCAATCATTTCTCCTAATCTTAACTTTATGGGGCAGTTACTGGAGTTCGAAGAAGATCTAAATAATGGCGTTACACCACGAATTCTCACACCAAAGTTGATTGGCGTAGAAACTGTAGTGTGACCGTGAAGCTACAAGGAGGTGGTTAATGAAGGGATTAACATATTCTTCACCTGATTTAGGGCAGTGAATGGGGGGGTTATAGGTTTTTCTTTTTAGGTTTTTGGGGGGGCGGGTTGAGGGCAAAACTTTTGTGAATAAAAACCTTTTTTTTTCTATAAGGAAAGGTTTTTAGAAGAGATCCAAGCACTCTGCAGTGTTTGATATGCTGTTGTGATTTCCTTCCCAGGAACTGACAAAGCAGGGAGGCTTTGGAAGCAAAAGCAGTACTTTTAAAAATCCAGACAACAAGAAGAAATACTGGGCTTTTTCCCCCCTCTCCAGCTACTTGTAGAGTTTATGGCTAAGTAGTCTGTGCAGGTTCATAGACTGAAGAAATCTAAGTTGAAGACACAACATAAACAGCCAAAAGAGAGAAAACTCCCTGAAATAAAAGGGCCTTCATTCTGCCAAGGCTTTGCTAGAGGTAACTTAGCAAAATGCTCACTGATGCAAAGGAGATCAGAGCAGCTTTAAAAGTCTGCAAGGCACTTTTCATACTCCTGAGTCAAACTAAAGAAGAAGAAAAAAGTTTATTTAGTGTGTTTCATGTTCCAGTTCTATTTTTCTATTTTGGGGTGTAAGGTTTTAACAGTAAGGGACTTTGATCATTCTATGCCATATGCCTTCACTGGCTTCTTGTGCAATAATAATTTGGGGTTTGTTTTGAGTGTTGAAACCAATTAGAGTTGGATGCCCACTAATAATAAGATTATAATTTTTAAAGTCTAATAACATGAGGGCAGCCAGCTTGGTTCAGAAAGGATAAATGAAAACAATTACTTTATTCCTTTTTATGATTTTGATCCTGGTTACAGTGCCATAAACCTTGTTACTTATGTATATCAGAATGTACAAAAATCCAGAACGAGCAAAGTTTATTTAAGAATATTTTTCGCACAAAATATTGGTGTGTTTCAGTTGTCTATGTAAAAAAAAGAAAATTATAAAAACAAAAAACCTTTTGGAAAATGTGTGTCCTTTTATTCCTTTATTAGTTTTTCATTTGTGTTTTCTATGGGATGGGCTTTAGTTTCTTTTTTTTTTTCTTTTTTTTCTTTTTTTTCTTCAGTGTGCATTTCCCTTTGACAAAACTGATAACTCTTTTTTGACATCTCCTCTTCTTAAGTGCTTCCGTTCTGTCCTCTGCTGGTGGAGTGTATTTTCTTTGTTTTCTACTGTACTCTTACATCCTTTAATTTCTGTAACCATACTTTTCTCTCCTTAGACTGCATCAAACTTGGAGCTATTCATCTGAATTAGTACCCTTGGCGAGGGCTTTGGGGGATAGATCTGGTATATCTTCAGCTCAATAGCCATTTGGAAAAATAAGAAATAAACTTTTTTTTTTTCCCCCACTGGTTCTTTTCCATCTCCATGTGATTAGCTTATCTTCAATATATCTCAAAGCTGTGTTATTTCTAGGAATACACTGGTCTCTTGTGTGCTTAACTTGGCTTTCCTATAGCCCAGTGCTGTAGCAAGTTCCATGAGTCCTGCCTGTACTAGTTTCTTTCCCTCTCTTTCTCACATCTTTCCTTCATTGCTCTTTTTTTTTTCTGGTTGCACCCGTGTTTAAGTGTGGTGTGTAGCGTAGAGTCGATGTTTCTGGCTGATGGTGTCTCTTAGGTGGCTGACCCTTTTGTTTTGCTTGTTTGCATTTTTTTTTTTTTTTTAATGATATGGTATAACCTGATCTCCCCTGGACTGTTATCAACTCAAAATTTATCTGTATGAGCCTAAAAAGAGTTAGAAAGCATTTCTCATATGATTATGTTGTACAAACTGATATATCCCAGGAAGCCTGATAGCAGTGAAGGTTTCTCCTAAATCAAAACCTGTGTGGACTGAACCAAGTTTAAAACAGGACCTGTCAGAAAAGTTGTGTATAATCACATTAGACATGTATATTTTTGTGGACATTTTGCTTAAAATGTTGTTACTATAAAAATATTTTCTTGAAACTTATCCCTTTATTAAATTATTTTTCTACTGGAATTGATTTTTTTTTCTTTTCTCTGATCAGTATTGGTCTTGTTACTGTGACACCTTTGACAGTGAATGTTGCTTGGGCAGCAAAACCACTTGTAAGTGCCCTTGGGGTTAAGGAAAGAGTAGCTTCATATAGAAAGAACAATTTATAGGTTTATGGGGTCTTTGTACTCCAAGAGAAAGGGAGGTCCCTGAACATATATGGTTTTCTTCCCACCTTTAATTGCATTTGGGTTCTTCTTTTCCAGCTGTTTTCCATGAGCTCCAGGTGCAAACAACTACACTTGAGTGCCTGTCATTTGATAACAGAGCAGGAGGTTAGAAAAGGTGCTTGTTACAGACGAATTGAAGCCTTTTGCAAAAGCAGCATTAAGGGTAAGGGCTGGCTTGAGATATGGTCCTACCAGCCCGTGTTACGTTTTAGTGAAGAGAAATCAGTTGTTCGACAAGAGGAGAACGTGAGCCTGCAGGCTGGAATGTGGAGCACAAGGGGAAAATGACTAAATTCAAAATCAGTCTTTTGTAACTAGTTTCTTGTTCCTGTGCTCAGTGGCTTGATGCAAACATCCCCATGGAGAGGGAGGACCTGCCACACTGAGCTGACTCATGGCAACCTCTGCGGTTAAACCTCAATGAGCACATGCTGCTTTGGATCAGAATCAAGTTTTCAGCCAAGAATAAATAACTGGCACTAGGGAATCAGACGTGCTTGCCCAGGTGAGACTCAACAGTGGTGTTATTGTGTGCTGTAATGTGGAGATTGGGCTTCCTTGCCCTGACTGTGCCGTCTGATGTGTTGAATTTGGACATGATGGGACAAAAAGATGTGAGTTTAACCTGCAGAGTTTGGTATGGGCGTTTTGGTTGTAGGAACAGGCTATCTAGTCCCTGCTTTGTGTGTGTCTGTTCCTCTGGTGTTTGGGAGCCCTTGTGTGGGGCCTGGAGCTGGGCTGGGGGGTGGCAAGGTGTGTCCTACTAATGGTAGTGGTTGGGAATAGCAGTGTAGGAGGCACTTTAGCAGGATACAGGTGAGAAAGATATGTTGATTATTCAGGCAGAATTTACTTAAACCGATGAATGGCCATTTGACATCTTTATGACTGAGTGTAGGAGAAATTCATTTCAGGATTTGTATGTGTGTTAGCCGGTATGGGAACCTTGCCTGCCTGTGTTGGAGAGAGATGCCTCTGCTTCTGATATGTGACAGGGTAACGCTGCTGATAGATGTTTACGTATCAGTAGAAAGCTCCTGTCTGAGCATCACATGCACCCTGACACAGTGGGAAGGAAAAAACAAACAAAGCACAGATTTATCCTCAATCCTAAAAGGAAGCAAGACTGAAGGGGTAAAAGAAATTTAAGCAGACATTGGCACAATTCGGGGACAGAGAATTTCAGAATGTTTGTTTCTGACTTTAAAGCTCTGGCATGTTCCTTGCAGAATTGAGAATTGGTGATGAATCCCCTGGCTCCTACAGCTGTCTGTAACACTCCCCACCTCCCCTAGATTGAGCTTGGTTAAAAACACAAACTAGGAGAATCATTTGGTAGTGTTTGGTGTGTGTGGTAGCCGAAGAGAACAGAAGCTCCTTTTCCCTGCTCAGCGTCAGCATTTCATACTTGTATAGACTAAAATAATTATTTTCCTGTAAACTGATTACCTAATAATTTATTTTGATTTCCCCTTTCAAGGAGCTTGGGGTAGGCTCTTAAGTGCTTGCATCTGAGAACATTGCCCTCAAGACCCAGGTAATGGAAGTGGGTCCCTAGATCTAACTTGCAATGAAAGGAAGGATTTTAGGAGAAAATATCACTTCTAAAAGTGAATGCATTTTCTAAATAGAAATCTGGGAACTCTCCTGAATTGTAAACTATCAGTGTGTGAATTTTAAGAGCTGGTGTAAACCTTTGTTAAAGTTTAAACTGCTTAATCCATTGATCTTACTAACTTTCTGTTAGAAGCAGAAGATGCTTTAATCTTATGTGCTTGTGCTAAGTAGACAGCATACTTCATTTTTCCGGGTTTCACCTGGGACCAAACCAAATAGCTTTTTTTTTTTTTTTTTTTTTTTTTTTTTTTTTTTTTTGGTCCAAGCAATTGATTTTTCTAAGGTTTTCTGTACTTTACTTTTCAGAAATATTGTGCTAGCATTCTGTGGAGAAGGACAAAAATTCCTCTCCTATATGTTTGACAGGTATAGGCTAGAAGTATTTCAAGATGAAGCAATAATGTAGGAGGTGTTTTTTCTACCTTATGGTCATAATGGCCAATGACTAGTTGAAGGAAAGCACTCAAAAGCTTGTGCAGGAGCTGATGAGACCAAGACACCAGCTACAAGGGGTATGGGAAAGTGTCAAACAGACTGGAAAAGCATTTTGGCCTTAAAGTCTTCATCAGTAGTCCTGACTTTCACCATGTATCCTACAAGCAGCAGGAAATTCTCCCAGGAGCCCAAGATGCTGATTCAGTAGGGAAGACAAAAATAAAGCATGCCATGTCTTCACTGAGTTAAGGAGGTATTCAAAGGGAGGGATAACAGCTGATGGCTGTCTCATTAGCAGGTATTGTATCTGCTTTCCTGTGGTATGTTTGCCTGCAGCTCTTGTAGGTACCACAGAGGAAGTCACTTATGAGCAGGTTTCAAGTGGTTTGAATGCATCCTGACATCAGTAGGTGATAATTAGAGCCCCTGGTTTTCCCCTGCGAATACCCCGGAACGCGCTGTTGGCAGCACTGGGGGATGGATGGTTCAAGCTGTGCCACCACTCAGGGCTGGTTCTGAGTTCTGCCAGCACCTGGCATCCTGTTGCCACTGGGTAGAGTTTTTATCAGTCTGCTCAATAGGCTGCCCCTTTTCCTGAACAGGTGATTTCTTCCTCGGTCTCTTCTCCTCTGTTAGGCTCTTGTCCCAGTGGAGCACTAGCTGTAGAAACAAGGCTCCTTCCTTGTCTTGCTGGTGCTGTCTTCTGCATCTTATTGTGCCCTATTGTTCCTGAGATTAGAGGAAAAAGATTCAAAGCCGTTCATTTTAGGGGTGCATTTTAGAGGTGTTCTTGACAACAGTCTCACTGAAGGGCTCCTGCTTTGACTTGGTTATTCTTCAGGGAGCACTGCTCCCAGAGAAGGCCATACCAAAGATCTTCTGAAGTAGCTCCTGCTAGCAAGCTTGGAACTGCCTTGTTATTAGAAGCAAGGGACATTATTGGGATGATGAATTACATATTGCAATTAGCTCCTGAGTAGCAATCCTGTCTCTCTGGTCCATGCTGTTGGAGGGGCTTGTCAGGTCTGAAAGGAGATGTAGCAGGACTTACGTATAGTTGGAAATCCTGATGGTGATTCAGTGGGTGATCATTTTTTTGAGTCTTTATGGGTCAATATCCTAGAGTCCATAGAGATACCATCCCTTGCTTCATATATTGACTGAGCTCCTGCCCAATTTGATTAGTTACAGTCTGGTTTAATTTTTTCATTATGAGATGCCTGTGTGTTTGTCATGAGCTCCTAGGCCATGAGGTGATTTTGTTAGAGTGGGCACAAACATAAGCTCCTGCTTCAGGGCTGATTTCATTTCACTGTCAAGAAAAATAACCTAAATTTTTATTCCTGGAGGTAAGAGGTCCTGTATATGTGATGGGAAGGGTTTGTTCGCGCTCCTTACCCATTTCCCACCAGCATAAAAATACTTAAGAAAACTAACATGAATCGGGGAATAAAGTTATAGCATGTAGATGGAAGTGCCTTTCAGCTTTCATATGAGCTATTCCTGCTCAAGGAAAGCACTCTATGAGAGGTTAAATGTAACTTGACTCATATGCCTTGTTTTCACACCTCTGCTTGCTGTACCTTAACTTCTTTGATTGTCTATATATAAGATGTGACATAGCAGAGGATGGATTTATCATGAAGATTTATTTGTAATGGAGAGATGAAAGAAGTATCTGGCACTTGGGAGTTTCATATCAAGTTGCACTTTTGGAACATACAAGTGGAGCATTTAAAGAAGTATCACATTGTAGACTGTAGTAGTAAATTGCTATAAGGATGGACAGCGTTTTGCCTATACTGCAAGGGCTCTGAATAGAGATACATTGAAGTTTTAAGATCTCTTCTTGATTCAAGATGCATGGAGGTATAAAACATCATAGCCAGAGACATAGCTGAGGGAAAATATTCTAGTTATTCGTTAAAATCCATTGGGGCATTGGAAAATGATGTTGGGATGAAGAATCATGATATTTTGACAGCTGAGTCAAGAAATCTACCTGGAACTGTTTGTCTGATGCTTTCAAAGGTCTATCCAACAACCCTGAATAAAGGAAATTGAGGATGGACTCTGTGCATACTCATGGACATACAATTTTTTTAAGGGAATTGAGGCAAATAATGTTTATAGTTCTATAGGCCCTGTTTAAAACAGTGTGATCGGTATAGGAGGCACTTGGGTTCCTTTAGAAGCCATAATCTTCCCTCAACTATCACTACGTAAGTAAGTAACACTTTAGAAGCAAGACTTCATCCTTTAGACAGATATTGTTCCTTTCATTTTACAACTGAGGTAGATGAGCAAGACATCTAATGTCACAGCACAGGGTGAAGAACAGACCGCAGGAACTAGAATTGCTTTTGCCATATTAATGTCACAAAATTATCTCTTAAAACTGCAGTGGGTGGCTGATAAGTGTAATGGCTAGCTAAAGTTTCATAAGGAGGCCCTGAAGACAAGGTGAATAGGTCCTGATTGCATCTGGCTGTCATATATGCACTGAAAATGCTAAAGCCATTTTAACTTCAACTAGATGACACTAAAGTCATATTAATACTTTACACTAAACTGCTCTTGCTGCTGTATGAGCATTAGCAAATAGTCCTTTGCATCTCGGCTCTAAATGAAGAGCAGTGTATATATTTTTGCTGCCAGTTTATTATCCTATATTTAAAGTGGCCATGATTACATTGAGGTCTACAGGGAGAAGGGTCTGATAAGCAGTTCAATTCTCTGCAGAGAAATAGCACCAAAATAGTCATAATGTTGTTTCTAATTGCAACGGATGAGCAGCCTGGCTCATTAATCCTCCCTATCAGCAGCACATAGCTTGTCTGCACGAGAATAGCCCTGATCTCAGCAAACCTGCATTCAGCCTTGGGGTTCTGTTTTCGACGTATTTGGAAGAGACAGGCTTCCAGCGCGGGCCCAAGGGGACTTGCACTTGGCCTAGCTGACTTTATATGGTGGAGAGGACTCGGGGCTCCTGGGACTTGGCATCACCTCGGGAGGTGGCCCACGTGCAGCAGGCTGCACAGCTCCCAGCCCGAGGCCGCACGCCTGGGCGGGAGGGCTGCTCTGGCAAGCGCCTCGGCAGGGCCTGGTGTCGGCAGGCCCGGCGTGGTCACGCTGGCGCGTTCCCGCTGGTGAGCAGCGTGCGCTCGCGCCGCGTCTCTGTGTGCTGAGGGGCTGGCCGGGCTCCCGCTCTGCCCATGGCCGTCCGCTGCGGCAGGGCGAGCGCCTGGCTGCTGCCAGCAGCGCTCCCCTGGCCCTGCCCAGGCTCGGCTGGCATGGCCCTACACAGGCTAAAGCCTCAATTTTAAAGCAAGGAGACATAATTTGGAGATAACTGTTGTGTTCAGGGGACTGTGCTATTGTGCCTTCCCCCCCCCCCGCCTCCTTTTTCCTGGGCACTTGCTCAAAGTTTTCCCAGAGGCTATAGCTGGCACTGTTAACAAGCAAAATCTGTGTTTTTCTTAACATTCTTGGTGACTTCAGTCTAAGCTGCGTTTGCAGAAATTTTCTTCTAAGTGACCATGTGAGCTACTCCTGAAAACTGAAGCTGACATTTTAATAACACTCGTTACTCTTACAATCATCTCAATCCTTGTGATGGGGATTTGCAGTCAAGTACTACACAGAAGATAAAATTGAGACCAGGGTCAGGCAACCTCTGGAAATGCTCTTGCTTAGGGTGTAGGCTCTATTTTGTGTTGTTGTATTGTGCTATTCTAAACTCTCAGGGCAGATATGAAGGTACTGCCTATCTTCTATTACATGATAAAGAAAAGCTACACCAAGATAAGGACAGTAGTGACAGGACAAGTACAGATGCAATGGTACTGCTGTTTTGGCGGCTAAATAGGAATTTAGACTTCTGCATCCATACAGCGTCCAAATCACCAAGTATTGTGTAGGCAGAAGATTTCGTTTTTGGAGCAGGCCCATTGAACGCTAGGAATCTCTACTCGATGGAAATATGTCAGCTAAATATTCACATCCTGCTGCAGCTACTTGATATGCCACAACTCAGTTCAGCACGGGCCTTTGAAGAGCTGGGCCTTTTCCCACTCACCATCTTGGAAAGAGTCATTTCTTGTGAACTGCCCAGGCTACACTGAATCTAATGGTGCTCTCGGCCAGACTCCTGGGGTGACTTGGGCTGGATACAACTACAGTCTTTGTAACCAGTGCTTGCTAGATGAATTACTGGGGAGTTAAACTATTTACTCTTGATACCTTTGCCCTCCTTCTGCTACGATGACCAGCCACATATTGTACAAGAGGAAGCAGCAGAACCATGATTTACTGCAGTTTCAGAGCAAAGATCATGTGTTGGGAAAGTGGATAAAAGGGTTTCTAGATCATTACAAAGTGCTCAAGGAAATATTCTATAGTATTTTTGCTTCTTTAAAGCTCTCCTATTCTACTTCTACAGCTGCCAGATGCTTTCAGTAGCACTCTAGGCACACAGCCTACATCCACAGATTAATGATGTTCTGCCTGCTTAAAATTCTTCTTTCCATTTCATCTGGAGATGATATTTCTTTTTGCTTTCTGCTTCATTTGCTGATGATTTTGCTGTGTGAAGTTTAGCCACTGTTGGTGGAAGAAATCAGTTGTTTAATTGCTTCAAAGATATTTTTCAAACAATACATGGGACAGAAAGAGGCTTATAAAGGATAAAGTAGTATAAGATTTTCACCCCACCTGCCAATAAAAAACATAATGCACACAGATGTTTCTTAAAGGTTTTTAATGATTAGAGGGTGGAAAATGTATAAGCGTCTTGATGAAAAATACTATTTGTGAGTGATACTTACAAGCAGGGGACAGCACAGCACAAATCTAGATGCACAAGAGTCTCTCCTCACCTAGGTTTGAGGGATATGCACAATCTCTCCTGAGTGCTGGTGAATCAGGAATTCTGCTGCTTGCAAGTGATAACTGCACAATTTGAGATGAGTTTCTGCACAAGGAAGGAAAAGGGATTTGCAAGCTGTTTTGGAGGAAAACAGCAGTCTTGCTTCATACCCTCCTTTATGATATCATTAACCAATTTTAGAGAGCAGCAGGGAACAGTGATCTGGATAGGACATGAGATTCTCCAAGGCCAAAATTCCACCTTAGTCCCTCTCTCTGGGCAGTGGAGAGAGCAGGTGATGACTCCCAAGAGCAATATAGTGGTGTGCTGGTGTTCGGCCAGAAGAATTTGGCACTCTGAAACACAGGCTGCCTCTCATCAGTCTGGTAGTAGAGCTGTGAAAACAAATGAAGCTTCCTAAGTTCTGTTTGAGACACGATAGCTGCAAGAGGCGCTGCAGCCATTTTGCACCCATCCATGGGTTTGTGATCCTTCTGGAGCCTTCAGCTTCCCAGTGAGCACCAGGATTTAGCTGCACTGCTAGTAATTGAGAGGCAGTTGAGTCAAATACATAACCTAATACTGTGAGGCAAGGCTAAATTTCTAGCCTGTCAGCTTTCCTCACCTGGAAGGCAAACTGGCTTCCTTGCAAACCTTTTGCCTTGAAGGTTAAATTCTGTCGCCTCAGAGAGGAGACTATGGGCATTTTGTCATCATCCTGCTGACACTGTCAGTCTTGTTGCTGTTTCCTTACACTTATGAGAAGGCTCTGGTTTCAGTTCCTTATAACTTTGCTGAACTTGAGCTATTTTGGGCTAAAATTTTCCATGCTGGGTGGAAAACATCTAGGCTTTGCTGTGAGCTGAAGCTGCTTTCTTCTGTTTCCATTGTGTTCTTAGATAACTCTTTTTTTTAATTAGAACTAAGTAGAAAATTTTAAATATACAAATTTTTAAATTAGGAAGTGTCATTTCATTAACAGCAAGGCATTGCACACAATGTACGATTCTGATAAAATTTTGTTTAGAAAATAATTGGAAAGAAAGCCTTTTGATAAGGTCAGAATATTTTCCTTTTCACCTTTATAGCAATGAAACCCTTCAATTCTCCATTTAAAAAAAAAAAAAAAAGGACTTCATCTCTGAATGCTTCTCTAAAATGAAATAAAATTGCTGTTGGAAATAAACACTTTGACTTTCATCAAAACTCTTTAATCATCTGTAAATTAACTACTACTGAAATATCTTGGTGTGGACAGTTTTCAAAATGAAGAAGTTTCTTCTAATATGGAATGTCAGTGTTTCCCAGGGATAATCTCAAATGGTAACCATTTCATACTCCAAATATGAGTGGAGAGAGGAGCTATGTCGAAGTGCCTCACTTTTTTATTTTTTAAGTACACTGAAATTGTTCAGGTCCCTCCATTTGAGCTTCATATGGGTCTTCTGTGGAAGTGGCCGCGTATACCTCTACTGTCTGAGATGCATAGATCATGGTTGCCACCCCAATCTGTTAATGCAAGAAAGTGTTGTGCTGACAACTTATTCAAAAGCTATCACAAAATGTTCCTGATGGGAACCCTTAGGATTGAGAAGGAACACATTAAACCCATCAGAAGTGCAAGAGCTGGCCGTGTAAAATACTCAAGAGAAGTTGTGTTTTTGAGGGAGATGATGCATTATTTAACAAAGTGCTGAGAATTATGACAAGAATTTGTTACCACTAACAAGTAAATGAAAAGTACCCTCACTGAATTAGAACGTTTGCCGCTCTCCCAAGTGAATCACTGAGTTCATTCACATTTGGAGCTAGGAAAGAGAAGGATCTAACCCAGTCTGGCCTTGTACATATCCTACTGGTGTGAGAGGGGAAAGAAATGGGCTTCTGTGATCTGTCTGTACAGAATGTCGTTGTGCAATATGTTCAGATCACAAGTATCCGCAAATTCTCCACAGGGACAAGAGGCTCCTAGGCAGGTACTCCTAACCATACTATTAATAAGCCAGGTTTTAAGAGGGGAGTAAAAGCTTGTGTTCTTGTCGTGAAAGGGAGAAATCCATTTGCACAATGGCTGATAGTGCTTGCTAAAGTGCCTCTGTGTGTCTAGTGGATAGATGTCAAATTATGTATGTGTTCTTTTAAATCTGTGTAGGCACAAAGGCATGCCTTCCCGAAATGGGTCTTAATACAAAGGTGAGATTCAGTTTATAGAAAATAACAATATATTTTTATATATTATGGGAAATTTTCAAAAAAATGTTGGCTTATATAAGCTCCCCAAAGTTTCAAGCACAGCCAAGCTACTACTACAATCTCTTCAGCCTGCAGAGCTTAGAGGGAAATACAGCCAGCACCATCCTTCTAGATTTGTTTCAACAAAAATGCTCTATGCTATTTCTTTTCTTCCTTCTTTCTTTCCATGTTTCTTTCCTCCCTTCCATCTTTCTTTCCTAGTCCTGCTTTATCTGATTCTGTTTGGAGCACTTAAGCTAAAAGAGTAATTCAAGTAGTCCTGGTGGCAAAGTCTTTCACATAATATCCTAAACGTAGGAGAAGGGCTAATAGCAGTTTCAGTTTTGCAGTTCTGGGACATGTAACTCTGGCTTGCTTTCTGCCTTTGCTGTTGACTCTTGGTATGTGTTTGACCTAGGCATTCAGTGTCAGCTCAAACCACCCATGCTTCCGAGTGCCAAGCTGTGGTTGTAGCAATCCCTCTTTGAGGCGTGCAATCTAGAGTGCATCCCTGATCCAAGTTTGGTGAGGAGTGCAGTTCCTACAGCAGTGGTTGCTGTCCCTGATCTAGTATGTGATGCAACAAATGTGTCAGGGAGGCTTCCTTGATCCATATCACCTTTGCAGGCAGGCATTTATATGCTCAGATGTGATCTGAATTCTCTTTGGTGCCCTCACCTATAAAATGAGGGAAGGGAATTGCTTATATCTTCATGGTTCAGTGTTCCTAGTAGAAAGTATGGAGGGAGGAAGCTAGATTGGGATTCTTAAAAGGGAGTACAAGCCAAAGAGCAAATGCTGGTGCACTTCTCTGGAACTGAAGAGCTCTTGATGCTGTGTGTGCTTAAGGAATAGGAAGGCCTTTTAAAAAGAAAGGGCACCAGATTTAAATGTTAATGTTTGTGAAACAGTATTATGTAACTAAAGTCAATATAGTGCTTTGTACTGCCAATGAGCAATTTAAGTAATAGGGAATATAGAAGCTCATATGTTTGAAAGCCAAGAGCCTGATACTGCCTACTATTGACTTGTTAAGCTTATGTTTCCTAGCATTCAGTTATGCTGAGAATCTTGTGCCCCAAGTGCTTTGCCCGCTCCGAACTTGAATGAAAGGCTGTTTTTCTTACTGCAGGATACTAATAAGAAATCAAAATATGCCTGATTATCAGGCTAGTGATAAAGGTAACATACAGCTTTTGTGATTGAGAGTATTTAAAATGTCTTGTGGAAGGGTTTTTTTTTTTTTTTTTTTCTCTCTCTCTGCTATATGATCCCCATGCCTTTGTGCATAATTTTCCTAATTATTCATAAATGGCTTTGGGTACTCACTGGAGATTTTTAGGGTTAAATAAAAGGAGGCCTGATGTTTGACACAGGTGAGAAAATTATGAAAAGACAATACTTTGAAGCTGGTTTCACTACGATAAAAGAAAACAGCCTGATACAAAGCCCTGCAACACAATATATGAAAATTAGTTGAAAACATCATACAAAGAACAAAGTAATTCATAACTGGCGTGAAATCAGTCAGATGGAGAAGCTGACATGTGAGGACAAGTTAGAAGAAGGGAGAGTATGTCAAAATGGATTTTAACCTCTTGATATTTCTTGAAATTTTTAATAGTAGTACTTCTATGGATAGCAAGTGGAACAAGTCTGCTCTTTACATGTCTGTCCCTGGTTAATCAGAGAAGGTGAGGACTTGCTTAAGAGACTGCAGGTTAGAATTGGGCTTGCACAAGAAGCAACATTTTCTAACTGATTGAAAGTAAGCAGTTAGGAATAAGAAATTCTACCAAAGAAAATGATGTGTGGATGTAATTGACTTGGAAATTATCTTCAATCTGGAGTGTCTACACCTTGTCTGTGTGGAGAAAATGCCTCTGCTAAATACTGAGAACTGCTCATCCTAAAGTAACGGGGAGTTTTCCCAAGAGATCCTGACATTCCCAGTGTTTGCCCTTGGAAAGGAAGGTGCTTGGTGCTGGTGAGATACTGTTTCACAAGGACAGGAAGTGTCAATGCTGAGAGGTACAAAGTCTACATCACTGTATGCTCAGCCTGTTGTCCCTGTGGTGAATTTGTGGATGCCCGTGATTTGAAACCTGGTGTGAAGAGCATGAGGAGGAGAGTTTTTGCTGTGTTTGCTCCCAGTGCTGTATTTCCCAAGCTGGTGGACAAAGCAGCTGAGGATGCCAGTGTGCACCAACCTCTCCAGCCGCACGTGTCCTCCATTCCACAGCAAGCGCTGCAGGGATGCCCATGTCTCCACCCTGCCTTCACTGTCACCACCTTCATTGTGGACACTGATATGTGGGTTGTGGGAGCACACTGCTGATGGGAACAGTAGTAATATGGCTTTAGACCTTTCTTCGTGCTTAGTCCTGCACAGCTCTCCTAGAGCAGCTGCCAGTTGATGGGAACCGCAGTCCTGTCTTCCCATCACAATCAGGGAAGGACATGGGCTTGGTTAAATGGCTGTAGGGAAACTCCTCTGCACTACCTCAGATTCCCGTTTTCGGAGTGCTGAGAGTCCCGAGCGCATGTTGGAATCCAGCCGTTCGTTACAAATGTGACACAAACTTGGAGCAAAACTGAGGATACATCGGAATTAAAATTCATAAAAATACTAGATGTCACATAAAACTAAATTGTCAATGATTGATGTGCTCTTGTAAAGTAATGTCATTATAAAGTCATGTCTTATCTAATTAGATGTAATAAGATCAAAATAGTGCAATTAAAAATTATATAATGAAAATAATTACAGTAGTGTGTGAATTATAGCATGGCTAGAATTCATGAAACGTGGTGTCAATTTTCATGCATGCTACATGTAGCTAAAGCAGCAGCTGTGGTGAACACAGCTGTCAGCTCTAAGTTACAGAAAGGTGATGATTGCTCAAAACTGTCTGTTTTTTTGATATCTTGATTTTACACCAGTAAGAAAAAAAAATGCTCTGTTTTCAGAAAATATTGAGCAGGTGCTCTCAGGAGGGTCTACAAAATAGTTCTTTTCCAAGGATTTTTGTCTTGAAATTGGCAGGGCTATGAGTCCTGGTTGTGTTTCTGTAAGTTCTTCTAATTTTGCCTCCGTGCTTTTCACATGTGCTCTTTGTGGTGACAAAATGGGTCAACATACAGGCTGAAGGTTCACTAAGATCATGTTGCTTATTGCTAGAGGGGTACAAAGAGAGGCTGCAATGGGGTACAAGAGGGGTATAATGTGAGAAGTCCTCTTACCCTTCCCATTCCCTTAGAGGTAGGAGGCCTCTTTCTTTGTCCGTGGTAGCAACACAGTGATGTTGCCAACCTAAACACCATGACTGCCTCTCTTTTGGCTGCATGAGAACACCAGTGTCTGTATTGTGTGTGAAAGCCCTGCTCCGAACAGGACCTGTCAGTACTGACAGTGTGAACCATTCCCAGTTGTTGCTGTGGCAGGAGTGTAGATAAAGTGAGGAAGCTCCTACCATATGCTAGAGATTGCTGGAAGGTGTTTTCTTTTTTCTGGTGAATGACTGCTTTTTTGGAGCAGACACTGGCAGGTGGATGCCTAGGCTTAAAAAGAGGCACACATAGGAGACCATGAATAAACAGGGACACTCCCTGTTAAATAAAAAGCAAAAGTGATGGGACAGTAAGTTCAGGGCAGTCAGTTGCTTCCACCCTACCCAAGAAGATATATGAAAAATATTCCAAGGGCAAGAACATCTGGAAACCTCTTGTTAAATGTTTCTGTTCTAGTTAACTAGTTATGGTTGTTTAGCACTGTAGATAGCAAGGAAGAAAGTTCTTGTAAGATATAATTAAGGAGAAAGGGGGCAGATTTGTGCATGCTGGTGTTCTTTCATAACAAAATAGTGTGTTTGTGGGACAATAACTTGGAACTTAATAAATGTTAACGTCTGGCCCTGGATTGTGCTCCTCTGTGTGGAGAGAGACAGAAGTGGTGGGGGGGCAACATTCCCAGGGAAAGAGGGCTAAGACCATCAAGAGTAGTTAAAAACCCAAAAGCCGGTAACTAGCAGATGAGATCATTAAGTCTGAGGCTAATGTGGTTCCTGGGAAAGGTTTAGCAACTAATTAATTTTCTTTTCCTGCTTATGCAGACACTCTTCTGGGTATTGCCAATGGGTGATTAAAATATATTTGTTGCTTCATGAAATGGAATTTTACCAAATCCCTGCATATGACTCAGAAGAAGCATGTGTGGGTGTGTAAGGCTCTGTGTGTGTGTTCCTATCAAACCCTAAACCCTAAACATCTCACTTACCTTGTCAAATACTCTTTTTTTTATTATTTGTTCTTATTTAAAAGCACACTTTCACAGTGCAAGTGGCAGGGTAAGGAGACAGTTGTGAGAAAGCAGCAATTGAATTCCTTGATGCATCTGAATGTGGAAAAGTGTTCATGGATAGAAAGATGGGAAAACATAGGAGGTTATGACAATGTTTTCCAAGAGCAGAGTATGTGCAAGGATGCAAAGAAAGTCTTACTTTCAAAATACATTGAGACGCTGCACAGTAATCCATAAAATATTAGAACTTCAGCCATACAGCAAAAAATGGATGATGCATCCAAATCAGTGAATTACATACTACTTTCTTCCAACATTACTATCGAAATGTAGCATGTCAAGAACTGTATTGTCTGTATGTTTGTCTATGTTTAGACATCTATATAGGATTATTCAAAGGGTAAAGAGAGGGGTCTGTGTGTGATTTTGTGTAGACAGTGGATATTCTGTTGTTGTGTAAAATTAAATGTAATTTTAATATTGAGAAAGCGCAGTATTGCATTTCTCTGAGAAGTAGCAGTGTGCTGATTTTCCTCTCCTCTCCTTTTCTCCCCAACCCCAAACAAATTATAAGGTGTATGGATTAGTGACATAAGAATGAGTAAGTGTTTTCTGTGTTTACTTACATGAAATTTAGTGCAAGTACATTTAGTAAAATGGACACGTTTTTTCCCAGCATTAAATCAGAGTTCCTTAAGCCTGAAAGTCACTGTCACTTCTAGTAGCAAAGCTCTTTCCCATCTAGCCATAAAGTGTGGTCTCAGTTCCTGTCTGCCCCAGCCTTTTTAACAAGTCTCAAGAGAAGAACATATGCATTTTATGCATGATGAGTAAATTCCTAGGAGACATAGTCTTTATATTTCCTCAGGCAGTTCTTATGAAAGTGCTGCTGCAAAATAATACAGATTTATATTATTAATTTTTCTTTTAATGCAAAAGCTGTTCATATATAAAGTGTGAACTTCACACACCACATCCCCATCACCGCTGCCACCGCTATGCGGAAAGGAAAGGGCACAGTCTGCTCCATGGACTTTGCTAGTTAACTATTTCTTAACAGACTCAGATACTTTAAGGTTTTGATCTTATTGGGAAGTCAACCTGAGTTATTCTAGATGCCAAATGCTTGAAGGATCTTAATGTATGTCATGTCAGTGAAGTTGCCAGCTGGGTCTCCAAACTGATTGGCAACTCCTGGGACAGGATAGGTTGCAAAACCTAAAATTGGGTGGCAAATGTTCATGCCCACATTCAGGAAACAAATATGCAAACAGGAATATTCTGCAAATAGAAAGAGAAGTAGTTTTGTGTCCACTCCTGCAGGTGCTGCTGTGGGTCAGGCCAGGGAAGGAAGACCCCCAGGAGCTCTAGCAGTGGCTGGAGACACCTGTAGCAAGAATCTCTTGAGTTAGGTGGACATAAGAAGAAACAACAGAAAGACCTTAAGTGTGTTGTCTCAACACACTGAGAAACCCTTTTTTTTTTTTTTTTTTTTTTTTTTTTTTTTTTTTTTTTTTTTTAAGAGCCTATACTCTTCTGTATAGGCTCTTCTGACACAGGGGCCATGTCACAGGGAAAACTGTTGTGGTCCTCTAGATAAATGGGAAATATCTAAGGGTGGAATTTTAAGATTAAACATAACAGAGCCCTAGGGAAAAAGAGTTTGCTGGAGAACAAGGAGTGTAATGGGAGGTTGGCCATGTGGTATTTATCTTGTGACACAGAAAAATGCCCTGTTTTTCTCTTGGTCTGTGCATGAAATATTAAAAGGAGACACAATGTGCAGTGAACAGCACAGCAGTGGCCCAAATCAATCAGCAGAGCCTGTATTCTCACAAGCAAACAGGGGAAAATAATGGGAGAGCTCAGGGATGCTGCTTCCATCCTGCAGCAAAGGAGGTGATAAAAAGGCATGTAACTGACCACAGAGTGAGGAAAGATGGAAAGGCAGTAGCTCAGGAGCTGATTAAAACAAAACCCTCTCATTCATTGTGGCCTCAAGCACTACAGGCTGCGGAGAAGCAGCCGCCTGTGTCTGTGCTTCTCCTGGGGCTGACAGAGGGGATGAAATCAGAAAACTTGTAGTACTGTGTGGGAGTAACATAGGTAAGAGCAAGCACTTGAGACTAACTGAACCTGCCACAGGATGTCACACCAATATACGTGAATGCGTCCTAAAGAACATTTTTCTGGCAGCTTAAGATTTGACTTATGAGGGTGCTTTTGCATGCAAAGTTCAGTAGGGTCAAGACACTACATTCCTTATTTCTCTCAGAAGGGAGATGAAGTGTGTGTGCATTTGTTTTGCTGGTTTTCTGACATTGCCTTCTTGCAAACAATGTACTGCAGCTTTGTATATATTAGTACTTGGAAGCTTACATAAATAGGCTTGTTGCTGGTGCACCAGAAGCCATGGGCTCCAGCTTTCCTAACTGTGACCTCTCTGTGAGGCTAACAGAAATAGAAAACAGGTTTTAAGTCCCTCTGACTTGAACACTGCACTGCTAGCCAATTTATATTAAAAATAGCATCTCCTTACAGAGTCCCTCTTGGAGTGACTCTTTATCTCTGCTTTCCCTTCCACTTCTGTGTTTGAATTCTCATTCCCTCTGATTAATTAATCAGACTTTTCTCAGCATAAATAATAAGGATTTTTGGCAAGCAATCTGATATTGCTATCTTTGTGCTGTCCACGGAAATTTAGGAAAGTCAGACTGCTTGCAAATGACTAACACTGGGGCAAGGCAGTGCTGGAGGATTTGAGCTGGGAAAGTGATGCATAAAACATTAATTAGATACTTTATTTGAACTAAATTGAATGACTCTTTACTAAATAGTTCTAAGATTGCTTGAACTAGTCAGGGAAATCTGAATTGATCAGACTTTCCTCTCTTCCTATCTGTCTGCCAAAAGGTCAGTGTATGGCGTTGTACATGGCCATAGCAATTCTCAGCCTTGAAGCTTGATTTTTCACTTTATTTAATTTTACCTTTAATTTTGTTTTTCCCCACTTTGAGGGCATGCAAGTGCCCCACCAGGGAGCTCCAGGGTTAGGATGGAGCACAGGACAATGTGGTAACTGCCACGTTTCAGGTGCCCACAGGGTAGCCCATCCAGCAGACTAGTGCCCAGAGGAGCCACTGACCACCTTACAGAGGGAGGCAACTGGGCAGAGGGAAGGCTGCACACCCATCAACTCTCTGCTCCGACTTCTAGTTAACCTCAGGGTGGAAATTACAGCCTTGCCTGCCCTGTGTTCCCAAATGGCTGGAGTTCAGGCTGTCTCCTCTAGGGAGAACATAATATGAAGCACTGATATGATCCCTTCAGCAAGAAGGGAAACAGTGATGTGCAACAGAAGATAAAGTCCAGCTAGAGAGCCTGTTCCAAGGAGGAAAGCTGAGCCTTGAAACACTCAGACTTAAATGGGCAAAGATTCAGGGCATTATAAGGTAAAGTCCATGTGTGAAATCTCACTGTGGATCTGAGCTTACATTCAGATAGCGCACAGATCACATACAATTATGGAACAGAGTTTTTATACAATTTCATTTTTTCTTACGACTTTCTATTTCTCCCTCCTTCCCCCTCTTACCTCCATATCTGTCAGAAATTCTGGCTGAGGTTTATGGAGTTCCTACCTGGGGAGAAAAAGAAAGGATTGTTTTGATACCTGAGTAGTAAACTCAATTCTCTTTCGGTGTGGCATATTGGTTGAGACCCTGATTTGGCGTCAGAAGATGTGTCCTATATTCTCATCTCTGTACTGACGTATTATACAGCCTTGATAATCATTTTGGCTCCTCCTACCTCTTCTTTCTCACCTGTAAATTGAGACTGATGATGCTCGTCTCCCTTTGTAATATACTTTAAAACCAACGGAAGAAGACTGACATGGATGATCAAAAGCAAGTTTGATTGCAATGTTCAATACATCAAAAATGTGGCTTATTTCATGAATTCTACTACTGCAAAGCTTGATTTTATATTTACGAGTCTGACTGAAAGCTCTCTGACGTCAATGCAAGGCTTTACATTGGTTTCAAAAGATAGTAAATGAAGCTTTATATAAAGATGCAAACTTCATATTTTGCTGATTGCTGTATTTGCCATTTGCCAAAATGGCACTTAATTCACTCAGAATATCAGAGGATATACAGAGGATATAAAACATGACAACTTCTGTTTTGTTTTTGCAAAGCAGCATCAAGAAGGGGGAGTCCAAGAAAACTCTTTCCCCCTCCTTGTGGTCATGGTTTCTAATATTAGAGTTCAAAGTCAATTAGAAAAGAATGTAATTCTTTATTCTCTTTAAAAACAAAACAGAAGCACTTTTTTTTTTTTTTTTTTTTTTTTAAAGACTGGAATCCCAATTCTTTCCTTTCCTTCAACTTTAAATAAGAAGCGCTTCTAACTTCCAGTGAGTGTTATCTGGCTAGTGATGTGCCTCCTCCTGTGGACAGAGCTTACTGACATGTCAGTCAGTGATAGCTGTGCACTAGGCTGTTTTCTTGGGTTAAGTCTTGAGTGACATTAAAAGAAAGGAACGTATATCCTTCAGAAACTGAATATTCTCCCTCTTCAGGTTACAGAAATACCTGCTGGGTATTTCATGGGAAATCATGCACAGTAGTTGAGTGGCAGACATTCAACATGCTAAGAACAAAGAAAGGAACTGTTGCTAAGAGAGGGAGGGGGAAAAAAAAAACAAAACAAAAACATACGTGTATAAAATATACATGGATATGTGTTCATGCACATGCACAGCAGTATACAGCTTTATTAAGAAAAAAAGACATGATGGGTGATCTTGAACTGAGTAAGAAGAAACTAGCAGCCACTTATACACTTTGTCCCTTCTCATTTGTTTGCGCTGTGCAAATAGCATTATATTTAATAGAATACGTGTGTACATGAAACTTCTGCCTTTGGGGTTTAGATGATACATACAGTTCCTGCAATAATAGTGAGTCATATACATATAAGTGGATATATCCCTCTTTAAAGACACTACTCTCTCATCAATGTAATAGAAGTCAGGGCAGTTGAAATCTTTTTTCCTAAATTAATTATCCTGGCAACCAATTGTTTTAAGTTGTCCAATAACCAATAACAATGATCAGAACGCTTAGCAAATGTTTTGCAGTGCTTAGCATGCTTAGCAAATGTTTTGATTGATTACAGTTATATAGTAGCTTTAGTCTTTTATTTTCAGCATCAACCTAAATAAAAATGCTCAGCTATTTCAGCAGACAGTTGGACCCAAAGATGTGGGATTGCCATAGGCAAAGAGAGGCGAAACCCTTCAGTCCATTACAGTGGAGTATAATTGAATTGAATAAATTAGTGGAATCTTTCCTAAATATTTGTGTGGCTTTTTATATATCAGCGTTATTTTTCTACTGCTATTGTAGCACTTTGCAAGGGTGAATATGCACCTAGTCGTTTTCTTTCCGTGTATTTTCAGACCCCTGACTAACCAGAATCCAGGTGCTGCCTGATTGGAAGAGCTAGGTGTGCCCTCCCTTTAAGGTCCCCTTTTTAGACCTAAGCCCCATGGTCCACCTGTGAAGGATGAGTGATGGGCTTGTTTTGTCTTGGGTAGTGGCTTTTTCAGTCTCTCCATAGGACACCACTGTTATGACAATAACAGCTGTGGGAAAGGTTCGATATTTTGATGGCCAGCATTTTCTCAGGCTCCAAAATCAAATGACTCTTTCCATCATCATCCTGAGGAATATTACAGATTAGAAACAATAATAAATGCCTCTGCCCCCCTAAGTCTCCTCAGAAGTCAGAATGCAGTCTCACGAGCTATCCTAGAGCCTGTTTTTTTTCTGCATCTTATGCTTATTCATCTAAAAATATGGTCTCTCTCTTCCTTTCTTTGCCCTGCCTCTCGCATATGACTTTTGTAAGTCTGGCATTTAAATAGGACAACTTTTCTATGAAAATTTCTCTTCCTGTGGTCTTTATCATGACCTGCATTGCTCTTGATGCAGTGGTGGAACTGTTCCAGAGAGGCTGAATGAGACCATGGTTTCAAAGATACTTCTGTTTGAACATTTCATGCTTGGCTTCAAATGACTCTTCTGTACTGGCTCTACAGTCTTCGAGGAAGTCAGCGGTAGAAGAGTTTTGCAATAACTTCTCAGTGTTAATCCAAGAGATGTACTCAGTATTTTATAAAGTTCTAGAGGAAAACTAAGGACACTTTATACTTACATGACTCCCATGCATCAGGCAGCCTTGAGGACTTCAATCAGCACTGTTTAGTTATGTTGCAGAAAGGGCTAAAGGGAGACACAAAGTTGTTAACAGCTTGTCTGGGGAGACACAAAGAGTGAGTGACATTAATGGGAAGAGATCTGGGGAGTTGCCCCACAGATCCTTTATCCTAATTACGAGTGCAATAATTCCCACTGACGGGTAGTTGTTATTTTCCATTCTGTCCATCTCGTAAAAGAGAGAGCATTGTAGAACAAGGTGAACAGAGCTGTCTGGAGAGTTAAATGTCTGGCTGATCAGAGCTGAAATGGTGGCAGAGGCATCAATCCTGGCTCCCTTCATCTTGCTTTTAGCTTTCAGAAATACCCTGATTGAGATTTAAAATATACTTCAGGTCTATCCTCCACTGACCCTAGTAAATAAGGCATCTCATTTGAGGTATCATTGAGGAAACAGAATCTGGGTTTGAAAGACTGGCACAATAAAGCATAAAGCCTAGCATGGTTGTGGGACAGAAGGAGGGAAATTTTGCTGCCAAAAGTCTTTGTCCTTTCAAAAATGCTTTTCTTGGAAAATCCACAGAGAAAGAGGTGGGACTTGTCTCTGTTGTTCATCCATCCTCACAGAAGTGTGAGGGAGAGTTTTGGTGTTTAAAATGGATGCTCTGTTCTACTCTTTTACAGACCATCAGGACTACAGACAGTGGCTGTGAGATCTGAGAGCCCTGTTGAAGGAGCTGAAATACTGTCACAGAGATTCATGGCACATTGCTGTGAGGACTCATTCCTGGCCATAGCAGGACAAGGTATTTCAAAAGCTATGGGGATTAACCTGAGTGGAGGTGATGGTACAATATTCCCATTGCCTGCTGTGGGCTGTGGCATCACTTGCTATAAGGAGACTTAGGCACATGGTTGTCCTATTCAGAGGAGGCAGACCACTCTGCTTTCAAAAATCTCCCCCGTGTACTCTCAGAACATATAAAAATCCAGTTAAAAAAAAAA
>VZSV01000012.1:149978-219054 GCA_013398735.1 Nothocercus julius
TTTTATATGCCATATGAACAGATGAGAAAATACATTCTTTTTTTTTTTTTTTTTTGAGGTTGTTTCCCCAAATATTAAAAATTCATCCAGCATGCACCTTGCAATTGTTGGGGTATGCAGTTCAGAGCATTATGCTCTAAATGATCCTAATTATAACAGTCAGAGCTGTGTTCAGCTCCTCCGGGCTAATTCTGCAGCTGTTCCAGTCCATGGGAGCTCTCACTAATGTTGCTAAAACAAGAACTCCCTCTGGTTTGGGGAATAGCTGAACTCCGATCCACCTCTCGCTTGTTAATGGTAGACTCCAGCAAGCCTGGCCACGTACGATGTTCTGGGAACTAGAATCTTTTGCACATATTCTTGGTAGGGAATTGAAGAGATGCCTGTTTACAGCGTATCCCCCATGTGAAATTTTGAGGATAAAAGGGAGGCTCTTTCACCCAGAGCTGGCTGAAGGCCAGCTGCAGCTGTTTCTGCCTTGCTCTATTATCAGGGCAAGGGGCCTTAAAAAAACACTCCTGCAAAACACATTTAACTTCTCTTTAGATAGGCCAAAACTGACTGTGAATTCAGACAGGACAAGGATTTCTTCTAGGAAGAATGCTGAAGATTGAGAAAAGTTTGGGCAAGGAACTTGAGGAAGATGCTGAGACTGGGACATCATGGGAAACAAGTGAGAGGCTGGGGGCAAATAGACCTAGCAGAGAAAGCAGTGCAGAGCGACACGAGGACTAGAGCATGGCCTCCTTGGGACCTCTGAGCCCTCCTCACCCCTCGCTGCCAGTAAGCAGCTGTAAAGCCTAGCAGGAATCTCTGGGCATCAGTCTTCTCTGCTTGCTGAACACTGACAGGGCCAGCAGCCTTCTCCTGACTGTGCCCCTGTGAAGCTCGAAGGTCTCTGCCTTATTTGTGTCCATCCTCTTGAATCTGGGTGGAGATGCAAGGTTCAGGTCCCTGCAGTGAAAGAACACTTGCTTTTCAATTCAGAAACTAAGATCCCACTAGAAGATTATTAATGTTGTCAAGCCAACTACTTAGAAGTTTAAGAAATTTCAAGGGTAAGACGGCCTGCTCTCCTTTTCCTGGAGAGCTGTGTTTCTGTCTCTGCCCCTGTGCGCTGGTGAGGGCTGGTCACAGTTTTTCTTGAGGCTAACAGAAGCTGTGCCATCAATGCCCCCAAAGGTATAAAAATATTCTGAGAACTTAGGCACTTGGTACCAAAAATTGCCTGATTCTATAAACAGTTTTGGCTTCTCTGCCATTACTAAAGAGTGAGGCTCACCATACCATATATTGAATACCATATTGAAAATCCAGTCATGTGTTTGTCAGACTTCCCCTATACTGAGGGGAGCACCAGAAGTTGTAATTAAGGCCGCTTGTATTTGGCATTGCCTTTTCTTCCTGGTTCACTAACACCTAAATATTTCATCCTTTAGAAAACGGATAAAAGCTTTTCATGAGGGCTGACCCATCTGAGTACTGAAGCATGAGTAGGATGTGGTTTGCTCTGTGCTGATGCTGACTGTGAATTTCAGGGGAGTGGATGTACCCAGATGAAGGATGTACCACCTGGAGCAAAGGAGAGGTATTTATATCCAGCAGACATGGTCTCTGCATTTAATCAGCATTACTGAGGAAGCGAACTGAGATCCCTACCCAAGCCTGCCAGCAGCCTGGGCACGCGGGCTGCCCCGCATGGGAATGTACAATATTAGCACTGAGCCACGGCCTGGAACAGGGGAAACAGTATATGATGGTCCCTGTCTTTGCCCACGCTGCCACCCACAGACCTGACACAAGAAACCTTCTCAGCCATCCAAACAATGGCCCCAGCTAAAGTGGGCTGCATTGTTTCCAAAAACTGGATGAAACATCCTTTTTTTTTTTTTTTTTTTTTTTTTTTTTTTTTAACATAGGATGATTTACATGAGGAACGTTGTGTAATCCTGCAGCTGTTAAATTCACTACCAAAAGAGCAGCAATGCATATTAGCTCCCAGGGCACAGGGTCCTGGGCGTGATAGTTTCCATAGCCTGTCATCGAAGGGGGATGCAAGGGTCCAACTGCAGCAAAGAGGAAATGGTGTTGAGGAAGACGCAAATATTACTGCTTTTTTTTAAGCAGGATCTAGCAATCACCAGCCAACACTGAGCACGAGGTAGAGCAATTTATGCTGCAGACTTATGTTATGCTGTTTAGGCATTCCCAGACCCAGGAGAGGTCCATGAAGAACTGCATGGAAATCAACAAGCACAAAGTCTGTATATTTTTACAGACTTACTCAGAAATTCTAGGAAATGCCACAAAATTCATCTCTTTCACAGGGAATTCACAACATCCTTTCTTTCTAAGCCTCATTTGAAATTTCTGTTGTTGGCATTTGAATTCATCACTGTGGTCAAAAATCTTATGTTTATTACCAACCTGTAACTCCTGTATGCAAAGTGCAGGGTTTATCAAATGAAGCCAGAGGTGGTAGCCTTCAGGCTGTAGTCCAGTGTTGACAAAGCCTCAATACATGCTTAAAATTTACTTACACTCCTGGAGACAGACAGAAATACCAGGTTCTACTAAATACCCAGGAACAACATCCTACTCTCAAAGCAATCCCTTAGGCTCATCTACTCAGAAGTAAAGGTGCAATCAGTGATATATTCCCTGCGATATGCTTTAGGCCTTAATGAGAAGATGAGATCTGCATTTCCAGATCTCACAGTAGATAGTCCTATAACAACGGGCTACAGCAGTCTTGCTTAAAAAAGGAGTTTTTTAGTGACTTGACTTTTCCTCCTCCAAAAGGAGGGGTATAAATATACTGAATTTACTAATAATATGGGAACTCTCCCGCTCACAAATGGCCATACTGCAGTAGGAATCACAAACAGAAGGCACATGTAAAGGACAGAGATTATGCACATATATAACATTTTGCTTCCTGGGCATTTAAGTTTCAGTGAAACACCTACGGCTTCATTTAAATTGCAGCCAAGCCATGGACTTTACAAGAAGTTTGTCTCCTTGCCATTCTAGCTAATTCCATTCAAAGTAAGTTAACCTGCCCGTTCTCATCAAGGCTTACGATCCCTATATCTCTACTACTCAGGTGAATTTGGCTTCCCTTTTTCTCCCAGGCAGACCTGATTGTATAAAATCCTGTCACATAGCTCAGCAAATTCTTTGCTAATTTCTTATGTGAAGAAAAAAAAAAAAAAAAGATAAAAATAAGAAAAAAAAAAAATGCCCTTAACAAGGTGGGGGAAGAAATTTCGTAATGACCAGCTCTCCCCAAGCAGATGAGTCGGCCTGCAAACTGACACAAGCAATTACAGTCAACTCAGGGGTCAGGAGAGCTACTCTTCACCCGAAAGGGCAGGAAGTCTTAACAGGAGAGGTGCAGCTCACATATATCCAGTTTACGTGTGTGTTTTATGGTGAAGCAGAAACTGCACTGTTCTTAACAGCTCTTCAGTTTTGAAGCCAGCCGTGGCAACGTGCAAGGGAAATGGAGTGAGTGCAGTGACTGCAGGATGGGGATGTATCTTACCGTGAGAGGGATTTGGGGTTACTGCTCCTTTTTTTGGGAAAAGGAGGATCTGTAATGACAGATATGTGCCAAAGGCAGGATTTGTGGCAGAGAAATGGATCTCAGAGCCCTGTATTTTTACATGGTAAATGCATAAATCATTCCTAGGGGCCCTTCTGTCTCAAAGCAGCTATTCAGCCATTTGCTTACAAGATTGAAGCAAATGAAAGACCCTTCCTCTCAGAGGTCTGTGTGGCAGATTCTCTCTGATTATTCAAATACTGGTGAATGGACATGTTGCACCTATCTTATTTGGAGGACAGTCAAATTCGTATCTCATTCTTCTGTGATGACTGCTCCCCTCTCCCTCCTGTGAGACTTTTGTAAAGGACTGTAGAAAAGGAAATATCAACTTCTTAAAAATCACACATTGTGTGAAACATTCCCTGAGATTTAATTTTGTTCTGGAATTTTTAAAAATATCCTTGCCTTTCCCCTTGCCTTTCTCCTTGCCTTTCCCTTCCCCTTTCCTTTCATTTTTCTTTCCTTTTTCCTTTCCTTTTCCTTTCTTTTCCCTCTATGTCTGCATATCGAGATATTTATTTTGAGGCAAATCTATCTCCTTATCCCCTGGTTAGTCCTGAATAACAGTTCAAAGAGTATTCAAGGTCAGTTCAAATTCTTTGAGCAAGATACTAATCCAATTCTTCACAACAATTTTTACTGTTTAAAATAATTTTTAGTGTTTTCTTTTGCTTGCTCTTCTGATGCTGGGAGAACATTCTCTGGGCACGGGTAGTGCTGATTCCTTCCCTAGGCAATGCACTTGGAGTTTAGTGGGATCAGTGTTCAGAGTCTGCATTAAGAGAGTGCTTGTCAAAGAGTTAGAGAAGACATGACCTTCAACGCAGCATTAAACTTCAGCTGAAATGCAGACCTGACAATGTGTCAAAGTACAGTAGCATAAATAAGATGCTGGCCGTAGATCTCTTAATGACAGATGTAAGTGTATGTATAAAGTGTGCTTTCTAAAAATAGCATACATGTAGAAGGTGCTGGAAGTGCTGGCTGTTGGAGTGGCTTGTAAGTAGGTCACAGATGATCAAAAGGATAAAATAGCAACAAATGTTTTAACAAAATCTGTTGTCAAAATTCAACTTTTCAGAACATCTGTACAGTTGCAATCAGCTAGGGAAGTCGTGGTACCGGAATGTGATAGATCTTTCTGCAAAGGCATAATATGGGATGGAAAGCTATGCTGGAGTTAACTTGTAAATGCCCACAGGTTGTTCACTTCATGAAGAAGAGTGATAAAGGTTTCCCAAGACTTTGTGCACTCTTTCTTTTTTTCCTAGCCTCTGCTCTTTTGAAGCAATTCTTCTTTTGCTACCAAACTGCTCCTGCTTTGGGTTTGGGCAAGTTGTGTTGTAGTTGTGTTTGCCTGGTGATTCTTATGTTGGAAGATGTGATGTAGTATGTTTCTCAAAAGTTTATGCATCCTTTTTAGAGGCAAATCCTTGTGCCTTTGGTCAGTGATCATCTATCGCTTCCCCATTCCCCTTGCTTTTGGTGATAGTAGTGTCAGATTTTGGTACTAATCAGGCTAAGCAAAAGTGACAAGGCTCAACCATTAAAGGCTCTGTCTGTGCCAACATAGAGGTCTGTCCTTGTTGCAGAACTGGCAGCAGCAGTTCTCATACAAAAAACCCTTGTGCAAGGAAGACAGCAAGAGGATGTCTGCACAAACTTAGAGTTTGTAGGATCCAACCATGGTTAAACCAAACATCTCATTTAAAAACAGCATAAACAGAGTTAAAATAAAAGCTGAAACAGGCCAAAAGTTGATCAGAGAGGCTGTGTAGCTTGTGACTAATATTTTGCATTTATTTTTATCTTCTAGTAGATCACATAGGACAAAAGGTATGAGTTAACCTTTCAAAATGTACTCTAGTATCCCATCTGTGCTTCTCAATCATCCTGAAAAATACACTTGACCATGCCTTGCGCCTTTTCCATGGTGCTTAGTGAGCTGTATACACATGGACCTCTTACCAGAGTCAGTGAATATGTTTGAATGGGTTGCTATCTCTTATTATTTTAATCATAAGAGATAGGATTTTTCTTCCATTTTTGATTTCCATCTAGTGAAGCATGTCTTTAGGTTGTGTAAGGGTTCCCCAGCCCCTCTCATACCTCCAGTGAGACATTCAAGTAGCGAGAAACTAGGCAGGCAATTCACTGCTCCTTCATACTGCTTGGCTCATAGAGCCCAGGTTGCAGGATTTCCTCAGCAAGAAACATAAATATTTTATTAAAATAGGAAAACATACACATTTTAGAATCATGAAAGTTGGCAGAAAATAAGAACAAGGTAGTAGGACCTGAAAGTGCTTTTAGAATGTTATTCTAATCTTAATGTATTATAGAAAGAAAATATGAATGGAGGCTTCTCCTTATGGGCTCTTAAGGATTTCTAGATGCTGTTGGGGAGTTGCAGCATTTGCATCTCCTCCTCTTGGGTTCAAAGTTTGTTCTTGACTCTTCTCTACAGGTACGTGGTTAGGGCCACAGATAAAGAGAGCCGCAAAGCCAAATGGGTCTGTTTCTGCTACGGGTTATGTAGTCAGAAGCAGTCTGAGGGAAAGCACACTCCTCCACTTCTGTAGTACTCAGCTTACAGGTGATTGTTTTAACTCCTTTCACATATCAGAAGATGCAGTAGGGTTGAGTCTGGTTCTTTGATTTCATGGGAAATTATGCTGAATCATCTTTGGGGGATTTTTATTGTGGGAAAACTCTGGTTTAAGGGAAATGGTAGTAACTGCTACCAGTTACTGCATGAAGCTGCCAGCAGGTGAAGATCATCATGGGAAGTTTTTTGCTGACAGGCTGGTGCAGTTGGCTTTATACTTGACTTACATAAAGCAGTGGTGGGACTTATCCTTGGGCAGGAGTGAGAATTTGGTTTTGGAGCAGATAGAGAGCATATAGGAGGAACAGAAAAAGCCTGAGGTGAAGCCTCAGGCTCAGATTTCACACAGCATTCATATAAAAGCTTTTTTTTTTTTTTTTTTAACTTTCTAGGCCTGATCCTTATACAGTGTTACTGACTTCGATTGAACCATTATAGAAATAAGAGAAAATAGATTCAAAAGGATTCTGAAGTGTCATTTCCTGCCACAACCTGGAATTAACATTTCAGAACTCTTCTTGCCTGCTCTTGCATCCTTCCACTACCTCCTGCTGCAGTTCCTGCAAGCACTGCACTGATCTTACTGCTCAAGTCTTTCTCTTTCTCCCTGCAGTTTTAGGCCACCAGCTCTTGTCCAGCCTGCCCTGGCCAGGGCAAAGTGACTTTTTCTCCCTTTTGCAGTGATTGTTGATGCGCACAAGACTCTTATGCTGCCTCCTTTCAGGGTCTAGGAGTTTTTTTTTTCGTTCGCCAGCTGGGTCAATGCTGATATACGTGGAACTAACCCGAGGCAGTTTGTGTGCAAACATACTGTGTTGCCACCTTTTGCTGGAGTTTTGAGTGAGAAAAGAATGAGTAACAGCCTTGACTAAGAAGGGGAAGCCTCCCAACTCTCTATTTATGCTGGAGAAACTCGTGGCTAGGTTGTCAGTATAATCAATACCAGAAGGCTGTGCTAGTAGTATACTGACTCCAGTGTTTCTGCTCACAGTGAAGGAGAAAAATACTTTGTTCAGAGACACCTACCGTGTCTATAGCACTGTATGTGCTTAAAACAAAAAAAAGTGCTAAAATGTTCTTCTAATAAGGAACATTTAAAGTGCTTTACTATTTGTCTGTCAGTTTTCTCTATTCTCATAGCTAACCTTGCAAATTCTAAAACAGATATTTCCTCGGTGCTTTAATTAAATTTGACCTTCTAATGAAGGAATATTAATGTGACCTTGCATTTCAAACCTAAATATTTTACCTTCATCACCAACCCTACTGGCTGGAGGCTATGGCCATAGTGCTTTCAGATCCATGCTGTTTGGCATTCACTGTCAAGGAGATATATAGCATTTTTTTCTGCTTAATCAAACGGCAGGAGATGTGCATATCATTAAACAGAACATAGGTTCATTGCATTCAGTTACCTGTAAAAGCGTGTGTGACTGATACATGCCTGAATGGAGGAGGGACAATGCATCACCCCTTTCCTGGGTTCCACTGTGTTGACTTTACTGGAGCTAGTTAATGATCTGGGTGAATCTGAGCAGATGATAGGCAGAGTTCTCTCAACATGTGGGATATTTTGTCTTCCTCACAAAACTGTAACTTTTCTACAAATCAGTCTTCAGTGTGAGCACAACTATCTACCCCAGGACATCCACAGATGCAAGTTGACAGATCAATCCATTTGCGGGCAAATGCAGGTTGTACTACTGAGGAATGAGATAAAGCACAGGATTATCTCCATGCTACAGAAGAAAACTTTCCTGCCTATCTGAATATCATAAGGTGCTAAAATTTGTGCTGTCTTCAGGGATAAGCTGCTAATATTTTGGTAGTAGTGGTTCCCATCTTCTTAAGAAGTAATCTTAACCTTGGAACAAGGCAGGTGGACAAATATATTTAATTATCTCATCATTTAAAAATAAATATTTTCTAATAACTTCTACCCTAAAGAAGAGAAGTTCACAGAGCAATAAAATTTCTGCAAAAGTCATTTCTTTGGACTAGATTATGATTTGCTCCTTGAGAAGTATGTGGCTGGAGAAGTGTATTGTCTAACCAAGTAATTCAAATTACTGTTCGAAAAAGTTATCAAGGCCAAAAGTGCCCACTACTTGGCCTGTAAGAGAAAAGCGCTGTATCTGTTTCAGTTGTCTATTGCTGTGCCATATATGAAGGTGACCCTCCACAATCCTTCTCTCCTGTTTTGTAATGGAGCAAGAAAGTCAGTGAGCGGCAAGTGATCTGAGCCAAGGGGATATGTTTTCAGCCCATTCCAACCCCCCGGCATGTTATCTGTTCCCAGAACTGCTGGCACCTCATCTCCCACCTGGAGGGCTGGCGGTCAATGCACCATCATCACCTGCTGTCAACACATCTACAATATGCCTTTGACCTAGAAAGACAAAAACATCTTGATAATGATAATAAAACTTTTGTGAGATGACAGACTGTGCCATAAGCAAGAATCAGTCTTGAGGGGTAGTAAAATCAGGCATCGCATAGGATCTTAGGCTAATAATGGAGGTGATGACTGTAAATTTCTAAAAGGAATTGGATTAAGCTGTCCATTCTTTTCTTACGGATCTTTTGGATCCTAACAGTTCTTTGATAATGTCCGTGATAAACCAAGGCTGGAGAGTCACTGTGTAATACATTTTGAAAAGTTTGTATATGATATGTGTGGTCATTTAAACACGCTTTCTCCTTATTTTAAATAAACAGAAAGGGAACTCTGGAATAAAATTAATTTCAAATTGAAAAAATCTGAATGTTTCACTAAGGAAATAAAAACATGTTTCAAATAACATTTGTAACACTATCTTACCAGTAAACAACTCAATTGAATCTAATTCTTGAATCTAATTCTTGCTGCAATTCTAAGCTTCCATTTTTCCCACAGAACAACTCTGTGCAAAAAAAACATTCCTCTAAGCTCTTGTCACAAGCATTCACGTGTGCCTTTGGTAACATACGAACCTGTTGTTCATTTCCATACCGATGTTCTCAGCCTCAGGTCTTCAGTGTTGCTTCTCTTTTGTTTGTTTGTTTGCTTGTTTGTTTGGATAATGAAGTTTATTAAGTCTAGTCACATTTTCTAGGTGATGCTTTAAGCATAAGACTAGAAACCAAGAACTCATCAGAGCTAGCCATTTTCTGACATGAATTTTCTTGCAGAGCTGGGTAGGTCACTCATCTGTAGTCAGGGACACATCTGTTGGCTCAATGGCAGAACTCAGGGGGTTGTGATCTGTGGCACAAAGTCTAGCTGGAGGCCTCTAGCTGTGTCCCGCAGGGGTCACCACTGGGTCCAGGATTGTTTAACTTGTTCATCAGTGGCCTGGATGGAGGGACAGTGCACCCTCAGCAAGTTTGCTGGTGATGCCCAGCTGGGAGCAGTGGCTGATGTTCCACTTGGAGGGACACTGACAGGCTGGGAGATGGATGGAGAGGAACCTCATGAAGTTCAAAGGTGGCAAGTGCAGAGTCCTGTACCAGGAAGGAATAACCCCATGCACCAGCACAGGCTGGGGGTGACCTGCTGGAGAGCAGCTCTGCAGAGAAGGACTTGGGGGTTCTCGTGGACAACAAGGTGACCATGAGCCAGCAATGTGCCCTTGTTACTGAATGGGGATATGCTCCATTTGCCCTCTGTGCTGATTTCATCTATGCTTTTAACAAAACACTCAAGCTTTGAGTATTTCAGGCACTTCAGATATACTCTTTGCACTGCTTTTTGATGATTATCTGATACACTTATTACACTTGGTGACAACAAGAGTATCATGGTGGATTCAAATGTTCCATCATGTTTTTTTGACTGATTCCCAAAAGTGTATTTAAGCTGTGCTGAGGAGCCAGTTGTGTGGGACGAGGGAACACGTGTGCTGCAGCTATCTACTACTGACTTGCTTGAGAGTATTTGAATGAGGAACTCTGCCAGTGCAAATGAGCTTTCTTAGTTGCAGTGAAAGCCATTCAAGCATTTCTTGTAGGATGAAGGCAGATTGTCAGCATTATCTCCCACTGATGTGCTCTGCAACTGCAAGCTGCGGCACACACTTTCTCTTATACTCATTGAGGGCTTTGTGGAGATCAGTTGAATCTCCTGGGAAGAAAGGTGTCTCTGTACTAGTGGGAGCACATAAGAAACTGACGCTGATTTCTAACTCTAATTTTGTAAAAAATGTATATCTGCAATTCTGTTATTCCTTGCACAAACACTTGTTAGGTAGTTCAGGTTGTTCTTTTTGCTCTTCTCATCTTAAGTCTTTCCCTGACTGGGCAGAAGAAGAGGCCTTACCTGGAGCAGAAGTCCTGCAACTTAGTTCTGGACAGCACATCTGACTCCCTAGGGCTTTTTTAATGCAGGCAAAGCGGGAGGAGATTCAGTGAATGAATATTGAAATCAATAGGAAAAATGGAAAAGAAATACAATCTTCTACTCTATACTGCCTAGAAACACTTTCTATTGAGAAATCATCTGGATGAATACCTGCAAGAGGAAACACCATGCCTAAAAGGCATCTTCTACCTCCACCAGAAGTTTCATCTTGTTCATTCATGTAGTAAGGACAAGAGCTGTGAGATGAAATCCTATGTCCTGAGCTATCAAAAGGGTCCAAGCAGACAGCTATAGCAGTCATCTTTGGCATAAAATCAGAAGGCTTTCTTCATCAATGGTATGAATTCCCCACTGATTGTAACTAAGCTCTCCATAGTTCCACAGACTTATTGCTATTGTGCATATTGATCTGTGGTGCTCAGCGGGAGTTTATTCCATGACTTATTTCCCTTGCTCAGTTAAGAAGTGTTGACTCATCTTTATATTGCAAAAAAAAATGAGTAATAACAAATACTTTCCAGGAACCACCCCTGACAAACCAGCCGTAGCTATGTAAACTCAAGGGATGCACAGCTCAGCTCCAATTGAATTATTTCTCATTTTATGGAAATGAATTTTCCTACTACAGTGAAACAAAGTGTTATTTCTCATGACAGTGTCTCATCTATATGCTTACTACTTACTGGTTATTCCACTCATAGTTTAATCTAAAAGCAAACCAAAAGACTCCTGACTTCAGGAGGCAAAGCTGTTTGGTCTGTTATTCACTGAGCTGGGTATCACAACAGGGATGATATTTTTTTATTGGTTGTATACATGAAGTCCTGCAAATTTGGCACTATTTTGTTTTGAAAAAAAAAAAAAAAAAGAAATTATGTGCAGTCAATGAAGAAAAAAAAAAATCACTCCCACATATCTCGGTGAGACTATCACTGGAAAAGACAAAAAGCATTCTGGGGTCTATCCAACTATCCAACCCTTAAAAAAGTGTGAAGTATTAAATGATGCTAACTTCAGCAAAGTGAGCAATGTGGCACAGATAACATCAATAGCATCCTTTATGCATTTCCTACTGGAAAGCTGAGACATACAAATAGCCAACACTCTCTTCAAGTCACATTGACCTGCATAATAGCTGTGAAAATTAGAATACTTTTGAAATCAGGCTTCTTAGGCTTTCATTCTGAAATAATTCTTCACACTTCTTCACACTGAGCCATGAATGTTAAAGTTTATCTAAGAGCAGTTTTACAAGCAACAACAACATCTAAGGAGTCTAAATGCCACTTCCCACTGTTTTATATTTGTTGCAGAACTCCTTGATGGTTTAGCAGCATGAAAGCAGATGTTCTTGTGGACTAATAATGTCAATACTGTCCATTTCTAGAGGATACTGGGAGAAAAATGTATTTTTGTTGTTGTTGTTCAGGCCGATTTCTTCACGCAATAAAAATATTCAGTATAACCGAGTAATGTTGGTAATTTTACACTCAGGAAAGCAACAAGTCACTTGTGAAGTAAGAGGGCCTGGACAGATCCGTGCTGGTCCTTACACAGCCCCATGTGGGCCAGACAGTCCCAACCAGGCATGGGTCGGTGTGTGCTTTGCCAGATGCCATAGAACTAGAAATAACCGCACGGCTTGCATCAGTGAGGAAGAAACCAAGGAGAGCCAGGAGTGCTCTAGCACACGTGGCTCCTAAGACCTCAGGCAGCTGCGTAATTCCAGGATAGCTGTTGGGCAACTCTTCATCTTCTGTGTTGAAAGCTGCAGCCTGGCAGCTGAAGGTTGCCAGGCAAACAGGAAAAGTTACATGAGCAAATGGAAAATGCTGAGTGGACTTTGGAGAAAGTGGGATAGTGGGTTTGACTTTTAAATAGAAATACCAAACGCATGTGCCCGGTTTCCTGCTGTTCTTCAGACATCAAATCATAGAATCATTATGGCTAGAAAAGACCTGAAGATCACCAAGGCCAACCATAAACCCATCTGGGATTTACATCTTGGGATCCGTATTGATTTTTGCTTTTTTTCTGTTTCACCTACTCAACTTTGTGCTGTTTTGTTTTATCTACTGTTCTGTTAGTTTCTTAGGCACATGTAGCTCCTGTGGTTAGTGGGACACTACTGCCAAATCCTCAGGCCCTCGTGTTACAACCATCACACAATACAGACCAGTTCTTGTACTGCTCAGCCTGGTACAGTTTAGTATCAGCCATCGTGTTGTTTCTTTTTACCAGACTGTCTGTGAGTTTGAGCCATGGACTGTCACCTCATGGTGAGAGGCACAATCCAAACAGCAGTTCCCACACCAGGAAGGTTACGAGGCAACCTGGATGAAACGGTTTGTGCAAAGGAGGGAGGTAGTCTGCATAGCTCACAGACTGCACTCGCAGGCCAAATGTCAGCAAGGTCCTTGGTTATGCCATGGCAATGGAGAGTTTAACTGTGAAGTTTGGAGAAGGATAAAGAGATAGTTGTGCAGATATCTGAGGGAACTTTTCCCTGGCAGAAGTGGCAGTATGGAAGAAAGCACTAAGTTTTGGGGTAGGCAGCCACTGTACACTGGTAGCAGCAGAGATGAGAATAGAAATTGCCCCACTGGAAAAAAAAGAGAATCACTGAACCATGCTTATGGTAGCTGCTAATCTTGCCCTTAGATGTCCAAAGCCATTTTTTTTTAACGTGCTTGGTAAAAAAAATATATCTGCATAAGTTGCATTCACATGCTCTTTAAAAAATAACTCTTTTGTATATGGAGAGAAGATGCGTCATATATGCAATCGTCTACTTGGTGCATATCTGCAAAAAGAATTTTTTTTTTTCTGTACGTTTTTTTAACAAATACTCCCCCTCGAAAACAGGAGAGGAAATGTGAGAAGTTTGGGGAAAGTTCTGCAAGAGTTGTGAACATTAACTTTCTGTTTTTTGTTGAGTTATGAACATAAAACATCTTAGGCCAAAGCTTACTATTTCAAAAGAAACAAGAACTGTGACTACTTGTTTCCTACAGTTTGTTTATTATCCTTCACTCTGTTTTTGGAAGTAAAATTAAACAGTTTATTTTTGCACCAGCAGAACTGTGAGTATGCCAAAATGTAGACTTGTTATCTAAACTTTGTTCAAATAGGCACAACACAATCCAGCTTTTTTCCCCTTTAAAACTCACATGCTGATATGCTCCAGAAAAATTTCATAAGCTCCAAATGACAAAATGAGGAAAATGACATGCAAGTTATTTCTTCAATTCTATCCCGGCATCATCTTTATCTGTAGAGATTTGCAAGCAAATTGACTTTCAGTCCTATCCTTTTTCTGATATCTTTTCTGCAGCTGACTAGATTTGCAAGTAAATAGACCTTTTTCAAAATTTAAAGCAGATTTGCTGTTTCACAATTTGTATCTCTTTTGCATAAATACATTTTCTCATGAGGTTTATAGGAAGTATTATCTGACACTTCCACTGGCCAGCTTCCTATGGATTTTGTTTGCTTCTCATTGACTCAAAGATTTCAAAAGCCTTCTTTCCCTGCCTCCCTATCTTTTCTCCTCCTCCAAAATGTTACCTCGCTTGTTCCATTTTGAGTGCATTTATTATATGCTTATAGTGTAAAGAGAGTTTTTAAAGGGAAGCAAAGAGTATTTAAATCAAGTTCTTTTGCCACAGGAGTCATCGTGCTATCATCAGGGTTGTTGTCACGGTTAAGTTTGCCAGATACTTTGCAATGGGAAGCCCTATATGCAATTTTTACAGCCAGACTTCCACAATCTGGGATAGAATCCTTCATGCCAGCAGTCTCTGCTTAATTCCATCCATTGGGTTCAGTGAAGGACACATGAGCTCTTTGGAAAATACAGTATGTAGTTAAAAGCTGAATAATAATGACTATTCAGAAAGGAACAAAATAAAGTTTATGCAGTTTAATCCTAGAATCATCTGCCTTTGAAGGACTTACTTTTACCTCCTTTACCTTTACCCTACCATTACCTCCTCCTCAATTTGGAGGAGTTTTTTAGAACTCCATTCATGTTAGATTGGCGTAGAACGAATTGCAAGGATACAACACATTTCTGCGATCCCTTTTGATAAAGAGTTAGGCTCCGATCACCAGCTCATCACATACCCAGCAGTGAAGGCTGCTACTGCTTTAGTATTAAATAGTATGGGAGAAGTTTCTTGCCCTCCGTAGTGCCCAGACTGGCAACCCAAGGCCAGAAAAAAAAAACATGGAAAGAATGTGTGTGGTTCCTGCAAGGGGGCATTTCACTTCCTTCCCCCTGAGTGTCCCCTCACTCTGCTGATTATGTCAGTTTTGTCCTTATCACGTGTGACACCACTGGGAGATCTGTGGATAAGGCAGCTTCAGTATCGCAGACACACTTCTCATCTCTGCTGGGGATTAGTTGCACACCACTCACTGCAGAACTGCTAGTGCCTGTAATGGAGAAAATGTGAGATTTATAAGCTAATGGGAGGGTACTGTCAATTCAAGGTCATGCAGTGGTGGCTGGATTGGGAAAGTGAAGTATTCCCTATTGAAAGTTTCAAAGGTAGTAGGGAAGGGTAGTGAATAAGCTCCTGTTTGAAAGTTTTCATAGGATGTCTCATTTTGGGACAAGATACAGTTTCTTCTTTTTTTTTGTTTCTTTTTTTCTCTCTCTCTCTTTTTGACAGTTGTCTCTCTCAGCAGTAGCCTCACAGTGGAAATATATTTTTTTGTGGTTGTTGTTGATTTTTATTTTTTCTCATAAAAGAGCACACAGAGGTTTCCACATAGACGTGATTGTGTTACATGCAGGTAGATCCCATCTCTTGCTGTGCCCAGATATAGTAAATGGCACCCGTGTGCATTCTATATGAAAAGTCTCTATATTGAATGCAGGTGTAGGCGTGTGAAACAGTGGGAACAGAGGTCAGGAAAACTGCTTCAGCCGCAATTCTTGTCCAAAGGTGTTTCTACTCCTTTTGGATCAGGTGCAGAGTCAAGGAGAGAGCAGAGGAATGATAACCGATAGCCAGGAAATTTGTACCAGTTCCTGTGCTGATCAACCTCATGAATCTGAACTGAAGTAAGAGGCATGAGTTTTATTTGACACTCTGACCTAAGTACAGAAAGGTTCCTCTTGGTTGTTCGGCTGGGTAGTGGTAGCAGTTACAGAAATCTGACACTGCACAAAGCCTTGTAGATTTTCCTTGTAAGGGGTTTTCATGGGCAATAACACTAAAAAAAAAAAAAAATCATGCAAGTGCCAGCCATGAGCAATTCTTTTGCAAATCTGCATGTTGTGAAACTGGCTTAATTTTAGCCAGACTGCACCGGAAAGCCTATCTTCTCTATAAATTATTGTAAAGATCTTTTTGATTGTAGTGATGGGAGAATATTAGCATGATGTGCAGATCCTGATTCACACCTATTAAAGGCCCCACTCTGTCTTGCTCCTCACCCTTTTCTCTCCTTTGCCCTTGAGCTGCATGCTCAGGCTCTCCTGCCCTTCCTTACTCATTGGACAGATTGGGCAGTCCTGGAGGGTGCATGACTCCTCTCCTTATGGTTAGCAAGGTCTAGCCTCACATTCATGACACTTGAGATGGAAAGAAAAAGCGTTTCATCTTCCCTTTTGAAATATAACATATGTGGTTTTGTAAATGTGAATTAAAAGCCTCATATGTATCCATATGTTATGTTTAATAAGGAATGGCTTTGTGTGTGTGTTTGGTTCTCTGAAAGTCGGTAGAAACAGACTCCAGAACTGCTTAGCTGTGTTTTGGATGTTTTATTCATAGTCTTAAAGACAGAGTAATCTTTTCATCTGCAAGGATATTGTCCTGCTAAGCACAGGAAAAGAGAACTGGAAGCACTCACACTTTTTTTCCAGAGGGCTGTTTTTCACCACTCATATGTTTTTTCCAGTCGAGTGGAGAGCAGTTTAGGCATTGACTGTGCCCACTGTCAGCAGACATCTCTTCAGAATAGTGCAGAGCCTTCCAAGGAGCATGGCAGCGGCATCTCCTTTCACTGTAAGGATTTTCTACTGGATTTGCCAAACAGCAGGAACCTGCAAAAAGCAGAAGACAGACTCAGGAAGGCTCTGTGATAAATCCAGATGTGATTATAGCCGGAGAAGTAAACTGCATGTTGGGTACATGTTTGTAATAAAATAGATGTGAATAGCAAATTAGCATGAACTCTTCTGATTGGAAATTAGCATGACTAACAGGCTAATAAAACAGACACAGTAGGAAAAAGAGATTACAGGAGGATAAAAGATACATCTAGAGCCTATGGCTTTAACTCCTGTGTACCTCATCCACGCAACACAGCTACAAGGGAAACAACAGCTATGAGTGCCAGGGATGAATTTGTCCACAGATAAGTCAGATCAGTTATAGAGAGGGAATATGCCTTCAGTAATGTGCCAAACTGCTCAAAGACGATGCTGTACAACAGCAGCACACAACTGGCAGGGCCTTTATCTGCCTGGGAGCTCTGTTAGCAGTGGGAGAAAAAAAAAAAATAAATAATTTGAAGAAAGATGATTAATGTACTGCCTGTTTTATTCACTTCCCGTGAAGTTCTGCAAGGGCTGTCAGACAAGGTTTTCCACTGAAGTGGTTTCGTAGGCTTTCAAAAAGTGTCTCATCCTTTGCACAAAAAAAGAAAGTAAGGTCGATGAGGAACAGCTGCAATTGGGAGGTATTGTTTTATTATTGCTAAAGCTGAAGCTGTGGAAGAATAGCTGTACACTGAATACACAGTTTGTTGAAAAGAGTTAAGTCAGCTTTGGCTATCTGATTCCATCCTCTAGGTCACCATATCATTCCAGAGTACCTTCCAGGGCCCTGAATTGAAGGACAAGGCAGTAGAATCTTTAAACAGGCCCAGGAACCACAGGCACTTTTGCATGGCCATGAGACGGTTGAGATTCTTGGTGCTGTCAAGACTAAAACTTGTTCCTCTAATGGTCCGTGTTAGAGGTCATCCGGTCATCCCCAGGCACTGCTCCATCATAACCATAATACTTCAGGCTGCAGATAATTTAAATAGAAATACTTTTGTCTTCTGAGTACTCTGTTTAACTGTACTGACTCCTTGCTAATGCAGAGCTTCATTTTGCAAAGGGCCACTTTTTAAAGACAATTGCTAGTTGTGTGGAGATGCCCACAGCCATCACTAAATGGTCCTTTAATTGGTATTCTACTCGCAGAAGTCAAAGCACACATCTTTTACAAAGATTTTGCTCAGTCTAGTGCAGATTCACCTACATACATAAGAGAATTTCTTTATGTTTCAGAGACGAGCATAAAGTCTTTTGGGAAAGAGGCAATTGGAAGACAAAAATGGGCATTTCAGAAAATGCTCCAATTTTACCCTTACAAGGGGTGAACAGAGCAGATGTTTATATCTGGAAGTCAAGCTACAAGTACAGCAATTCTCCAGCTGAGAAATACTTAACATTCTCTCAGAGACCAGGAGAAGAGCTTGTAAATCTGATTTTCGGAGTGACTTCACTAATCAACACTGAGCAGAAATGTGAACACTAGCATTAAGTGGGCATTAAAAACATAGCATTCTTCTCAGGGATGCTTTTCTGAATGACATGTACTGGTATGGCCAGCTGAGCAACCAAACTAAATTAGGCAATTTCCCTTCTATTTTATAAGTGAAAGAAATGGAGGAGGGAGAACAGAAGCCTTAAAAATAACCCTCAACTGTAAACAGCATCCAAAATGAATGTTACAGGTTTTATTATCATTTTAACTGCCTAATTCCTTCCCTTTGTGAACAAAAGCACAGAAAATACTTAACATAGACAGAATTCTCTTTCATTGCCTCTAGTGTTTTGTACATAAAAGGAGACCAGTTCTCTGAAGGAGTTATATTTTTGACATGTGACTAAGCAGCCAGAGATGCTAACAAAAATATATACAGGATTTAATGACCACCCTTCCCCTAATGTGGAGTGTGAGGAACAAGAGAGAGGGCAAGCTAGTAAAGCAAACCAAGGAAAGTCCATATGTTCCTGCGAGCGCTGTGACTCTGGCTCACTGGACTCGCAGCCTTGGGCCTGGGACACACCATGCCATGGCACAGTTGCTGCCTGGACCTGGAGCAGTCTGGATAGCCCAAAGCCTTGGCATGCCAGCCCGGCATGAGGGGACAAGAGCAGGGAAGATGCTGGGGGGAAAGGCAGGGAGTCACCTGAGAAGACAAAGAGCAACTCTCTTCATTGAGTGTGTGGGGGGGATGAAGGCGGAAAGGATGAATAGAAAAGTCCCAGGGAAGAAGCTGAATTGGCTGCTACAGCACTTAGATGAGCGTCACTTGGAGGAGAGCAAGGCACATTGTATCACTGGGCAGCCAGTCTCATGCTGTCAGCCCTCTGTGACCACTGTCATAGCTGCTTGCAGCTGGCATGTCCGTGGCTCAGAGCTCTCCCTGAGCCTCCTGCCCACCCAGACCACTGAACACTGCAGCATCTCAGTGCTGTCCTCTCTAAGGACAGGGAGCAACTGGAGAACTGCTCTGGACACTGCAAAGTGACACGTTACATATGGCCCTCCTCACCATGAGCTTTTCACTACCAGTGCTTTGCTTGACAGGTGCGAACAGAGCTTGCTACCTATCCCCATCACACAACACCCTGTGCAGTCCAATGCCGCAATGCTCTGGCTCAGTGCTCATGTCATTATCTGTTTATGCCTGGTGTTTCCTAATGCACAATCCTGCCCTTGCAAAGCTTTTCCAGCTCTGCTCCAGAGAATTAAGCATCCCACTGTTTCATTTATAGCCACTTGACAAAAATAAATAAATAAAGAGTCCCACTGGCCCTCATTGAAGCAAACATTTCAACACTGAAGTAATTCCTTTTTGAAAAAAAAAGCTTTGCAATGATCTTTAACTGAAATGTATAGTAAGTTCCTTCAAAGATATTAAATCTCATAAAAATTGTTCCTTGTCTACAATACTGAACAATAAACTTCACTAAAATTAAAAAAAAAAAAAGTCCACTTGATTTCGGTTATGGAATCTCTTTACTAGCTTTTTCTAATCTTATTTCTTCTCACTTGTGCTTTTCACGTGGCCTAAAGAAACATTACACTCATCTATGCCTCCCACAAAGTCAGTTTACATTTATTCACTCGGTCTCCTTCTGCAGTCTTTCTAGCAGAAACATCATAGTAGCCACAGGGGAGAAAATTAGCCAGGCAAATCCTCCATCTGTCTCTTTTTCTATTTCCTGGGGTTATTTGACTATGCATCTTTTTGTAGGTATTGGTAGATCATTTTCGCATGATGTAGCTTAAAAAAAACCAACCCAAACATACAGCCTCATCTAGACAATTAACCAGATAGCCTTAACAAGGCTAACCTTGACTGTAGTTGCACCGTATTTTGTCATACAATTTTCTTTGTCTGAAGGAACACATCAAATATTTTGACATATTTTTGCTTGGGCTCTTTTGAATTCCTTGGTCTACCTCTTAGGTGTAATGTAGGAGGTCTCAGGGAATATGCCCTCAGGCCCCTGGAGGGGCGCGCTGCCAAGGGGATTCTTACAAAAGTGGTGGCTGGATCTGGAAAAGAAAGTTTGCATGTGTGCATGTCTACACACAGGCACCGGTCACATAAATAAAGCAGGGAAAGGCTTAATATCGAGATAGAAGATGAGAGAAATTGGCAGTGACAAGACCACAGGATTACAGAAATCTAAGCACTGGATTAGACAAAAGCCAGAAAAATTGCAGAAGTTGTGGGCAGGAAGGTTCAAGTCAGCAAGGTGCTGTGTGGGGAGAAAGCAGAGATGTGAGAGAGCATGAATAAGAAGTAAGTAAGGGAAGAGAGTGAAAACCTCCAGGTTTCAGGGTCTGTAAGTCTGCAGGACACCTGTTCTGGTGGTATTATCCTGTGATAACTCTTATTCACTTCATGATGAATTGGTTTGATACATTTCCTCTCCACAAATGCTAGTCTTATGTGGCTTTGATTTGGACAGGCTTTTCATGGTATTCCTGCACAGAGAAGCCTATAACGCTCTGATTGGGCAGCTATTTCCATCCTCCAGTTTATCCATTTCATCTCTATCCCTTGGCTCTCATTGCCAAGGTCATGACTAGATTGCCAACCCTGAAGCCAAACATCCGGTATCTATTCCAGCTCAAAGCTCTTAACTCCTCTGAGTCAGTCAGCTCATGTCAAGAATAACCCAAAAGAGATATGAAAACCCCAAAGTCACTGCCATAAATCATAATTGTCTTAATGCCATTTTCATCTCAGAGAGTGGCCTGCCCTTTGTGTCATGCTCTGCCAACATTCCCAACTGTTGGCCATTTGTTCTCCAAGGGGAATGTGAAGTACAAACTCTCAAGAACCAATCCCAGAGGTATCCTATGCTCATACAGACAAGTTGGGACAACCCAGTTCTGCCACTTCATCTGCCTGAGTGAAAAAGAGCCTGAGACTCCACTAACAGAGCTGAAATTTGTACCTAGGGAATGCATCTGAAATTTTACTCATACTTGGTGCTAGGTTCTTTCTCTGGCCACAGCTGCAGCATACTGCAGAACTGATTAATTTGTCTACTGAGGGTGATACTTATAAATTTCCTCTTTTTTTTTCCTCTGGTTGATCTGTGTATTAAATGATTTGTATTTATTCAGAGGCATTTTTTATTCATAAAGTATTCTCAGAATAGTTTGAACCAGTGCTTCAGCCTACGATATGCTCAGACTAATGACTTGCAATTCACTTTCCACTTTTCATATTGTGTGATTTGTCATCCAAGTCAAATGTTATTTCTTCTGTTTGCCAGTGAATGACAGAAACTTTATAATAGAAAAATAATGACTACAGAGCAATGATTTTGTTATGTATGAGGTTTTGGCACAAATTCATATTGATTTGGGTATTCTGAAATATTTTTCTGAATATCTTACATTTTCCTTAAGTACTGAGTCAAATCTGGTGTAAATTTGCAAAGGCAGTATTCTTCAATCTTCTTGTCTGTAGAGTGCCTTATTTTTACAATATATTGTGTGGTGACAAGTAACCTTGGCCCCTTCCAGCTCCATATTAATTGCTATTAATGTGTTATGTTTCAAAAGCTGAAGTTCTGTCAAAGGACAGTGCAAAGTAAGATTTTCTGTATAGGTGAGATGATTGGTTGATAGGAGACATTGGTTGATAGGAGAAATTGGTTTCACTCCACATGAAACTGATGGTAAAAGACCCAAATTGTCAAAGATGTTTCTTAGTTCGCTGCTGTCTTGAAGACATTCTGACACTTCATTACCTGTATGTAGAAAAAAGGTTGTTGTCTGTTTTAGTAGTTGAGCAAATGAAGTTTCCAGGGCTGTAACCCAGGTCAAATCTGGGCTTACCCACTAGCACATTCCCCTGATTCCTAGCAGTAAGTTTGACAGTCATTTCACTACAATCACTTGCAATTCTTGTGTCTCTGCAGGCAGAGAGCTACACATTATAAAGCATCCCAAAAGTAACACAAGAGACTTGATGTAGACACATATTGGATTTTGTCACCCTACTGCAGTAATATCTTCCAAAAATTCTGTTTCTGTCTTCCAGGCCCCTGAAGGAATAGATATATTTCCATATTTATTATAGCTTAGGAAACTCCTAAAAGAAAGAACCATTAGGAATTTAGTGAGGGGGGAAGAGAGAAAGAGAACAGAAGATGCCTCAGTTTCCCTAACCATGGCACTCCAGTTCTTTTCTTCATGTCCTTTCCAAATGGAGCCAGTGGCAGGAAGTTAACACATGAAGGTAGAGCCAGTCTCTGAATGGTGCTACACCCACATTTATAAATCCTAGAGTGTAAGTGGGGAGTGTTACCTCTGCAAAATGTTGTATTCCTCCACAGCAGAGAAACATTTTAGCCCTGCGCTAACATGCGTTTCTCAACACCATCCTCCTCTCTGGGATGCCTGACTGCCTTTGACATTATAAGAAATTTTGGGGTGTTATAAGATAACATGAGAGAGAAGTGGCTCTTTTTCCTGACTTTCCAATTCTTCCTAAGTTTCAGCAAACCACTTCTTCTCACAGTGTCTCACTTGTCTCATTTTTAAAATGGAGATTGAGATAACCAAGTCGCTTGTGGAATCCTTGGACATGTGCTCATATTTACTGTGAAAACATTGGATGAGATTTTATAGCACATGGAATTATGCATATTAATGGTAGATTCGCCTGAGCTTCTACAGGAGTTGCTCCTGATTACAGCAAGGTCCCATATTACACCTCTATCTAGATCCTTTTGCTACAATACGGAAAAACAGAAGGATGGCTCTCAGATAAATGCATGCTCGTTAGGTTGCCGTGTCCACTACAGAAATAGGTCTCAAGGTAGCCATTTCCTGAAGTCCTGTGAATTCACAGCAAATTTTCTTTGAACATACATCAGTAAGTGAACTGTAGTTGTCTTCTCTCAGCACCTCTATAATTCACAATTTAAAAAATTAAAATAGTTTAATTTTTTTATTTAGAATCATGTTAAAGTGGAGGAATCTTCTACAAGATAAAGTACAGGTATTTCATTTTACAGGATCTTTAGTACAAATAAATTATAATTAATAACAGTTATGAGAACTGCAATATTACATTAAGTAGATCCACACTTTTTCCATGTTTTGAAATGATCCATTTCCCTACAAGATTCATGAACCAGCTATCTAAGATTCAAATTAGATGTTATTAAAATTGATGTGAGGTATTTTGGCAAGTAATGTGTATTTTCTTTTTACAGTTTGTTCGTTGTAAAGGCTAAGGTAGTGAAAAGAGAGAAAACATGGCAATGCAAGTGGAAAGGAAATGAGTAACTCAAATAAGGTAGGAGACAGCTCACTCTGGGGCTTTCATCCAAACTCAGCTATTTTTCAAGGCTTAGAAACATCATCATCTTTTCCATTACATATAGTTATCTCAGGTCTCCAGTCAAAAGAAGCTACTTAACTGCTGCATTCTGCCAGGAGTCACTCTGAAAATACATGTTCTTCCTAGATTTTACTAGAAATGTCCCTCTCCCCTTCCCCCAAGTCTTGAATTCAGTCATTTCTAGACTGAGGATAACTCAGATACACTTCTAAATGTTACTGATCAAGTATCTTTCCATTTGCCATATCAAATCACTGTTTCCTCCTGAATGTGTGTGTACCTTACTTGCCTCAGAAGCCCAAGTAGGTCAGAAATCTTTCAAACAAGAAGAAAGTAACTTTTTCATTTTTCTGCTGAAACTTTATATAAACTGAGTCTATGACATCCTCTTCTATGCATGTTGTGAGTTCCTTACAAATATAATTTTCCAGTTCTCAGAATGAGCTCAGAAAGTGGCAGATGAGGAACACGACATGTGCCTGTCAGTGCAAATGAAGATGTTCTCTGAGCAATTTCCACTTCAGTGTAGAGCATAGGACCTCTGTGGGTCACAGGGCAAGTAAATGGGGAGAAAAGAGGTGAATGAGAAAAAAAAAAAATTCCTTCATCAGGGCCTTTTTTTTTGTTAAGTTTATTTTAGCCCATCAGTGCCTTGCTAGAACTGCAGGTAACTATCAACTCATTAAAGTGCCTAACTTGAATTTAAACCCTAGATTTGGAATGATGAGATGATTATTTAGCTCCAATCTGCAACACACGGCAAAAAAATCTTAACCCTATGCTGGTATATGCCTTTCAAGGCAATCTGCTTGCTGGCACTAAGCCTGCCCAAACCAACATAAGTGGGTCTCAGTTGTCACTGTGAATCAGGACAAAAATGACCCAGCTCCTGGCCAGGCAATGGAAATGTGCATTTTGCCCTGATGCATGTGTTAGGCCTTTCTTGGACCAGGGCTCAAAATAGATTTTTACTTCAAATCATTCATTATCAGCACGCTGCAGCAAACAGAACAGGGAGAGATTATATAACCACCAACAGTTATTATCTCTTCCTATCTTTTTCCATCCCCTTAGAAGAAATAGTGCAGAATTAATTATCATTCCTTCGTAAAGATATCTGAGAACATCTTGTGGAACCTCCTTCAGCACAGCTTGCTTCCTAGTCAAATGCAATTATATAAAAATGTAATTCTATTGTTTTAACTTTGATTGATTCAGACACACTAGGCTTACAGAAATTAAGCTAATAGAATGAATAAATCTTCAGCAGTTATGCAGCAAGGTAACAGGCGATAGCCAAAACATTAAACAGCAAACCCATAACACTGTACTTTTTGCAGGACTTTTTGAAAACTGCCTGTTTTAAAATCTTGGACAGAACCAGATCCCTAATGTTTGGCAGTGTAACTGATTCAACCTGCATCTCTTCATTCACTGCCACCATACTGTCTTTCTCCTTTGGGTACCAAGATAGGAAAACAACCCAACAGTTGGGTGCTTTTCCTTCCCTTTTCATGAGAGAGAGCATATGCTCCCAGTACCATCAGATGATGGGTGAAGGGTTCATCTCTGTTGCGGTTTGATGGGGAGGGCAAATTTGGTAAGAGATGAATCCCCTTGCATTCCAGCCAATCCTCAAAGGCTAGAGGGACTAGGGGCGGCTGGACTCATCTCTTAATAGGGATACCAAATAGTGTGGTAACTATAGGCCCGACCCTGGCAGTACTGGATTCACAAACAGTCTGTCAACCGTAGGTCCGATCGCCTTCCAAATAGTGAATCGTGTTCACAAATAATATGCTCAGCTATAGGCACGACTCTGGCAGTATCGGGTTCACAAACAGCCTATTGATTGTAGGTCTGATTGATTGCCTTCAAAACAAGCAGTCAGGTTCATAAATAGCACAATTTATTCAAATGCAGCATTTAGAGAACATGTATCGAATGTCAGTATAGGAAATTCTCTGCTACCATGTGGGGTCCTTAGCTAGTGTCTAGTGTACAAATGCACAATCATAATTCACCCAGAAATGGGAGAGGGCTCTCAGTCTTGAGGAGTCTCCTCAGGCAGTGTCCTGACCTAAGGGGAGGAAAGGGTTTCAGCCTGTCTACTCATCCAGAAGTTACAATGGAGTTGTCCCTCTCTCCTCTTCCTTCTTCTTTAGTTCCTCTTCCTCCTTTCCGCATTCCTTCTTCTTCTGTTCCTACCACTCCATTCTTCCTACTACATCCCTCCTTAGTTCACTTGTATATATTTTCTTTTACATTTAGGTGGGGCTTGAGTGACTCTAGTCATACTTACTTTCGCTATTGATTGGTTTAAAGTCTCCTGAGTTAATCGAAAATCTAGAGAGCATGCTCAGTGAGGAGTGGTTGTTCCTTGGAAGTGGGTAACTTCTGGGATGGGATTGCGTATTGGTATTATAATGAGATTAGAAGGAGGAGAAGTTTGAGCACAGTCCATCGGAAGGGACTGATCTGCCACCATTGTTGGCCTAGCACCAGACATCACACTATGTGCCTTACCAGCTGCATGATACGACCAGGTTGCCATCTCTGCAGGGAGTACAACGAAGATTGGCCATGGTGTCTCCATTCTGCTCCACTCTTTGTTTACTCTTATTAGTGTGTGCTCGGAGGGCAGATTGGGTTGCCAAGGGAATTATGGAGAAATAGATTCCTCACATACCAACCATCCTGGAAGTGGTAACTGTCTCTCACCTCAACCAAGCCTCTGTAATGCCATGGCTTCTGTTAGGCCCTAGTTTTTCTCTAAGTTCCCCTTTCTCAAGCAATTCTCTCACAATCTCCTATCTTCTCATACACGTCACAGCTGCACCTGATTTGCACAACCCAAACAGCAACCAATCCATCCATAGGAGGACAACAATAACAATTGTCTTGGGGAGTTCTGAACTTAAGGTGCAACTGTAAACATGTGCATAAAGTGCTAAGCCTGTGGCTTTTCAGCTTACACTTCCCACTGTCAGACAAGGTGATGAACCAAGGATGCATTTCTATAAACCAAAACTAGGTTCTTCAATTATCATCTTGATGGCAGACGCTGTTGTTAGCATTGGATACAATAATGGGAAGTTTTCTGTCCTTGCCTGCTAACAAAGCTGTTTTATCATATCCATGTATATTTCAGCTAATCTTGACATGAGTCACCTTCACAAACAGCGCACCCTTGTCAAGCCCGATCTTTGAATTTAATATTTCAAACCTGCTAGATGTTAGAGAAATGCTACAGGTGATGTATTAGGTATAGATCAGATTCCTTCCCTGGAGCATATGGGTGCTGTGGGATCTAACTGATCACTCACCAACCTTCTCTAAATCCCCTTGGACATCTGCAGATTTTTGTTCAACCTTTATCCATTCAGCTATTCCCCACTAACTACTTCCTTTCACTTGTCCCTTGTTCATACCAGTTTACAGATGGTGAACAAAATTAGTGTGAAGCTGAATTTTTGCCTTTGGCTTCCTGCTTCTGGAAGTATGCTGAGACACTAGAACAGAGCTAAAATCTGTTATGCATATCTGCCCATCTCCATTCCAGAAAAGGCTATATTGTTGTTTCAGGATTTTGCTAAAGGTGTGATTTCAGTAAAATGAAACCATAGTAGCAGGCTATGTGAAAAAAAAAAAAAAAAAAAAAGATTTCATGAGAGCAAGGAGTCCTTAGTGTGAGAGGTGTTTTGTAAGGCTACAGATCTCTATGGTCAGACTGATTTTCACTGTAGGTCAAGTTACAAGTGGAATCTTCAAAAATGGAGCAGCATGTCCCTCCTGCTCCATCTCAGCCCTCTGTTCAGCCGGCGACATGCCGTATCTGGCTCTACTTCAGAATAGGTCACTTTATATTTGCAGATACAGAGAAATCTAAAAGTGATAGAGTAACACCTTCATGCCTGATCAGTTTTATTTTCATTTTTTTTTTATAAAGCATAACAGCTGCTGAACAATGAAATTACTGCTTGTCATTGCCATAGACTGAACACCAGAACCAATGCCAGAGTCCTCAAGTATGAATGATTTTGTGCTGTCCTATTACCCATTTTGGGGGAAAAGCTGACTTTGACAAACAACAGCAATGCTTCTGGGGTTGATGGCTTTGTGACACTGCTCTAGATTCACTGGGCTACTGCACATGAAAGTTTAATGATCACATAAATATCAGGTGCTGTCTCTCCCCTGCTGCAGAAAACTATCAAAGAAATTTATCTCAATGCTCTACTGACTCCATGGGCATGTCGCAGATCTCTCCAAGCTGTTTTTTTTTTTTTTTTCCTCTTTTAATGCTTCATTTAAATCACCGCACACATCCACAGCTGAGAAAGAGATGCACGTGTCCAAGCACAAGTAACAAATAGGGTTTGCTGTTAAAGGATAGCATAGTTTCTCACTTAAAGCATTAAACTGCTCCAGTGAAAACAGCTAATTCCAAGCTGCAGAAAGACTGCTTAGGTGTAGAAGAGCAGAAACTCCAAGACACTTCTTTCATAGTCTGGCCTGCTTAAGCTCAACCTTTTGCTTAAAAGACATCAGCAGAGGCTATAAGCACATAGTCACTTCAGGTGAAACATGAATCAAAGTCTAATTTAAGCCAAACCTAGTGGGAAAAGTGACCTGTTTCATGGTCAGCATTTGGGCTAGTGTGTGCAGTATCAATGTCACTCTTCAGATACCTTTTGTACAGTACATCTATTTTTTACTAGGCCTTGCCTGATCCTTTCTGCCTTGTCTGACTGGCCTATCTTTTGCTGGGCTCAAGTCTCAGCCCTAATGCAGAGCATATGAAGAGACTTCTCTCAAGTGCTTGCTCCGACAGAAAACAGAGACATGCCAGGCCTGCCTTAGTTTATGAGATAAGATCTGACACCACAGGAACATCAGCTGTTTATAAGGCCTTACACCACAAGCAGTGAGCACTCCACTGATGTGTCCTGGGCACGTACCTGCTAGTCTCTGGCACGCCATTTGCAGCCAGCACCTGCCAGAAGGAATGCCCTGCTGGATGTACCCACCTCAAGGGTATCTGAGTCCTGAGCAGGTGGATTGAACACATATAGGTAGGCTGAGCTGGAGAAATTAAGATACAAGACTGTGGTGCACCCTCCACTCTGTACATAAGAAGGTTGTGAAGAACCCTGGCCGTAGTCAGAGAGGCAGGAGCAACACTTTAGGGGCTGAAGACTGGTTTGAATGTGGACAGTGGGTGAGGGAGATGGACATGGAAGGAAAAGAGGTGTCTTGAAGGGCAACTGAAAGCCTGTATTGGAAAGGGGCTGAAGGAAACAAAAAATAAAATTGCTGAAACGGTGAGAGCAGATGAGAACTTGATGAACAAATCCCATTTTCTAGGACTTGAAAATGCATCAAAAAATACCATCTGTGCAGGACTTTCTAGCATTTTTTTGTCCTCAAAAAGGCAAAGTGACTGTCACTTAAAAACTATTATAACATTTGTGATATGGTAATGCAGTGGGATGATTTTTTTTGTCACCTCTAGATTTGACCCATTCAAGCAGCCTTTGTTTAGGTAAGAAAGATAGATAGATGCGGTGTGGTCACTGAAATGAACTGCATAAAAATCTCATGAGACATTTAACCTCTTAATTTATTGCAAATCTTCTGTGACACATATCACCATCCACCTTGAGGATTATTAACCCACGGGGAATGTGGCATAGCGAGATGTGCAGCCCCTTGGAAAATCAATTCTCTCCAGAAAGCGCAAAACTCAGCTCGCTCCATGTGCTGCTTTGCCTTTCTGTCTCCAAAGCACTTTATAAGAACAGTCTTGAAAAGCCGAACACCATCTCAAATGCAACTCATACTTGGTAAATTATTCACAGCGTTATGAAGAAAAAGGCAATTTTCTCTTTCAGGATATACAATTATCTTAAACAATTTTCACCAGTTGCAGTACTGGTTGTTACAAGGAAACTTCTCTGATCCCGACATGCTGCTGTCACTTCAGCATTACTCTTGATTTCAGAGGGGCCTAGGCAGCTGTGAAGAAATATGGTGATGCTGCCATCAGGGTCTCTGTGCCTGCATTTCCTCTGTGTCTGCCCTGAGTGCAGTCTGATTCTGACCTTTGCAAAATTTGATTTAATGCTTCATCTGGATAATTTTCTTTTTGACGGTCTATGATGTGAAAGGAATTGGCAATGTTTTTGCACTGGTACTGGTAAAAATCATGTCATCTTGATTGCTGTATAGCAGCTATGTAAATGAAGGCCACATACCTTTTAAATGTCTATTTCCTCAAGGAAATTGGTGTTAATTATGTCTTTGTCTTTTCTCAGACTTGTAGACAAAGCCAGGCAATGCCTGAGCATCCAGTCAGTCAGCTACTGGTCTGCAACATCTAGGAAAACAACCTCATAGTTTTTGCCGAAGGAGATTTAATCTCTCAGCTGGCAATGCAGAGGATATTTCTGCCACACTCTTCAGCAAATAAATGGAAGCCAAATGCAAAAGGCATGACACAGTAAAGTCATGGTGGATTTCACTAGAAGTTCCTGATTCCAGTGAGATTCAGGGAATAGTTTGCTACAATAATCCCAAAGACTGGGATTCATTGTCAGGGCCTCAAAGAGTAAATAGACATGGGACATCCAAGACCTTCTTGCCATCAGACAGTCTTTCCCCATGGGTCCTGAGGAGTTAGGTGCAGAAAAACAGTCCCTTTGCAGGTCTGCCACTAACCTGATTTATTCATCAGGTTAATTTATAATGTTATATGTTGATTTATAAATCAGGTACCATGTTCCAAGTCTGACAACTTTTATCAGTCACATAAACACTAACCCTGTGTTGAGCAGAATGGAAGTTGCTATCACTCACCTGTGTCTTGAAACTCACCTGGAGAAAGAGAGGCAGCTTCTGCTCATCTTGTTACTGGTGGAAACTACTGGCGGAAAAAAAATGTGCATTCTGACTTTTTTATTGGTGTTGTAAACATATGGCATAGGAATATAGGGTCAAGTACTAGCAGATAAGCTAATTGTTTGAGTCTTTTCTATTTCAGACTGTGAGGGGGACCTTTGCAGATTTAGCAAGACTCTGAGGTAGAGATGCATCTACAGCCCACTCCAATGACAGGAAGTTTCATCTTTTCAGTGATGGTTTACCATTTCAAGCTTCCAGATAAGGATCTGCTTGTTCTTCCCTGCTGACTTCCCACCATGCAGCCATCCTCAGATCTACTTCAAAGCACCAGTTTGTAGAATTAGGGCCTTGAAGAAGATCAGGCTGTGCTAACAGACCTTTGTCAGGCAATGTTAACATGTCAGGAGTAAGGGTGGATTGACAGAGTTTTCAAGAACTGATGTCCTTTATTTACCTCCTAAGGGAGGACTGCTTTTTTCGGAGGTAAAATCTTTAGAAAGAATGTATTTCGCTGTTCCTGGGTTGGTGCAGGGTTTTTGACCTGGTGCTGGGCACCAATGGGCTAGACTATGGCTTTCACTACTATATGTCCAAACACGGCAGCTTCCTTACAGATTTTGCATTGAGCTGCATGTGATGTCAGCCTGTGCTAAGTAGGCTGCCTACTGAAGAACGCATCGTTTAAGTAAACGTTGCCTTTTTGACCAAACAGTGCATGAGCATAGCACATTTGCTTTGGAGCGTTGCTGGAGATTTATAGGGACCAAAGAGCTCCCTTCTGGCTCCCTTCTGAGCTAGCTCCCATGCTACCTTGGACATGCATGCCTGGTAGATGACCTCAAGAGCTGACTAAGAAATACCTGAAGGTATTTCTGTGCTGGTGTTACTGAAACTAGCATCTACACTAAAATGGCCTTTCTGTGGTCATTATGATCTGCTCCTCACATCAAAGGGGTTTCTAATAATTATTTCAGTATCAAAGCTAGAAGCTGATAGAGCTTTTAAGTACTTACTAGTGAAAAATCTAAATAGATAGAACAGAATTTGAGTTTCAGCACTGAACATTTTCCTTCAAGAAGATTGCTCAGAAATTCCTCTGCAGCATTCTTACTCTGAGCAGTAGAAACCTTCTCCTTTAAAGCTGTTCATTCAATTGGAAAGCAACCCCAGTTAGTGTTTAGCCAATGTTTAACTTAAGATAGGCTTTATTTTTAAAGGCATTAGCCTGGGAGTTATTCACTGCCTCAGGAAAGAGAGTGATGTAACCACTAATGGATGCATGGGGGAGAAAGTAGATGAACACACAAAAGAATGAATCACAAAAACATGCTGCGTTGTTCAAGACTGTTCATTTCTAGAGGCAGCTGTAGTATAACTGTACTTTTGTATTAGAGGAAGGCAGGTTTTGCATACACTGGGGAAATGGAGCATGATTTGGGAATTGCAAATGAATGCTAGCTGCATCTGAAGGCTCTCCATCAGTACTGGCAGTATTTTAAGAAATGCTTCCCTTAAAAATGTTCTTGTAAACCCCGAGCTCTGTAGAGAGAGAGAGGGGAAATATCTGTTCATTTTTTTCACCACTTGACAGTAAAATGCTTTTAACCTCTCTTCCTTAAGGAAAAAAAGACAGCACCATTTACCAAACAAACTTAACTTGCACTCCATCTCACTGTAGATGTTAGCAGCTTATGCATGAGGGGAAAAAAAGCCTACTGATAGCAAATATGGAGTTTAACCGGGCAGTCTGAGTTGTGTTTGTGCTGTGAATAGCTTGAATATCCTTTCTATGATCTCTGTGACAGGTCAGTGTATTCCAGACTGTACAAAACACTGGGAATATTGCTGTGTATCTTGGAGATAAGCCATAGCTGGCAGAAAGTCTATAACAGGGTCCAGTGAAGCTCCTGTCAGCTGGGCAGACCTGTTAATCACACCTTCCCACGTAGCTCCTTCCAGCACACCTCCATTTTTCCCTTAATTTTCACTTCATAACATTCAAAGCTTTGCTTGCATTACCATATGTTACACTATCACACTACGCTGCTCCACAGTGACACACACAGCCTCAAAACATCTGGCCAGGTCACACAGAAAAGAGAATAAGGAAGTACAAGATAACCTTCTTGCCTTTCCCTGGGAGAATGTCCCAATACCTTTGTAAACTACAAAACATATAGGCCTGGCAAAGCATCAGAAAAGCCAGAAGAATCCAAGAGGCTGAGTGACTGCATTCTTGAGACAGGGCTGGCTAGCAGGAAAAAAAAAGAGAACTTGCTAGGTGTTAGAAGTTAAATCTTCAGTTACAGAACATACTTCCTTTAATTAACAAATTTTGAAGAAATAAAGTTGTGAGATGGATTTGTTCCATGTAATCCAAGGGCCCTGAGGCAGTAGGTGATATAGGTGACTCAACTGGTGAGAGACCTACTGAGCTGCCTGGTTTTTCTCCCTAGCCAAGACAGCCAATCACTGAGCATTAGGCCCAGCCTAATCACAAATCTCTCCTGCACAGCCGAAGGGATTGATTTGGTTTCATCTCCCAGGTGCTAACAAGTCTCTTCTCTTAAAAACTCTACACTTCTAGATAGCATGATTATTCATTGTACACTGTTGTAGTGAGCCCACAGGTCTTCCAGGGCTAGATTCGATGGGGCAGGGATCCCATCAGGGATGCTGGTGATAAGGTACGGGACGACATATCATGCCATTCACACCATCCTAAATCCAGAGCCAGCAGAAGATGCCTGTAGGCTGGAGCAAAACAGGAGAGCCACTGAAGGCCCTAATATTCGAGTTACAGCTTCCCCAGCTAGAAAGAGAGGCACATCAGGAGCCCTACTCAAGTTCCTCTAGGTAACCGCATGCAGCATGGGGAATAAACAAAGGGAATTGGAGCTGTGTGTGCAGTCTGTGCTTTACTGCATCCCTGGAACAAAACCAGGCCAGAGGACAGACCCACTCATAAAGAGCAGCAGATGCACGCAGTGAAATCTGCATGCCCCGAAATCTCCCCATGCAGGGAGGCAACATCAACCCTACAGGTCAGCATGACACTATGTTATGGAAGCCTCAAGCAGGGTTACTTTTTAAGACATTTGTGGGACTCGTCTATACAATGGTGAATTTCAGCCATATACATCAGTGGTTCAACCAGTCCCACAAAGAAAAAATCAAATTTGTTTTAGGCTTGGCATATATACACATTTAAATCAATATTTCATATCTGCACCTCTTTCTAAAGCAAATGGAAGACGAAAAAGCCTGAATGGTCTTTATAAATATTTCCCAAAATAATTCATTTCTGGGCAAGAAGTAGGATTGCAACCCTGAACTTCAAGCAAGCCAAGTCTGACCTCTTCGGGGACCTACTTGGAAGAGTCCCCTATGACAGGGCCCTAGAAGGAAAGGGGGTCCAGGAGAGTTGGCTAATATTCAAGCACCACTTCCTCCAGCTCAGGATTGGTGCATTCCTATAAGAAAGGAGCCAAGCAAGGGAGGCAGGAGACCTGTATAGATGGGCAAGGAGCTCTTGGGAAAACTTAAACAGAAAAAGAAAGTATGCATAATGTGGAAGAAGGGTCAGACCACATGGGAGGAATATAGGAACACTGTCAGAGAATGCAGGGATGCGTCGGGGAAGGCCGAGACCCCTTATTTAGCAAGAGAGGTCAGGGACAAGAGGAAGGGCTTCCACAAATACAGAAGCAGCAAGAGGAAGACTTGGGAAAATGTGGGCCCACTGCTGAGCTGGGTGAAGGAGGATACAGAGAAGGCAGGGTTACTAAACGCCTTCGGTTCAGTCTTCACTGCTAATGCTTGTCCCCGTGAACTATGGTTTGGGGTGAGAATTATTAGTGCTTGGGTCAGAGTGAGGAGGGAGCATCTTTCAGGGAATAAAAGTGAAGGAGCAGTATTTTCTAATGATGCCCTTTTGGTATGTCTGGAAGCAACACAGAATCAAATAGACTTCTTTGAGATATCTGCTTGCCACAATCCATCTTTCCAGAATTAGCACTGGTATAAAGAGAACTTGTAAAAAATTTTACTCTTATAATATTGCAAGAAAACAAATGCCATGTTATGACATTTATGCTTCAGCTAGGAAAACGTGAATATTTCATAGTATGATTCCTCTCTTTCCTTCCTGCTCTATTCTTATCCAGCTTTTTTTCACATACTTTCTCTGACTCCCACTCTGGGGGATATGTTTTTTTTATATATATACAGCATACAGTGAGGTTTTTTTTTGCCAATGGGAGCTTTTCCAGTCTCCTCAGATAACCTCTGAAAGCAGCCTCTGCTTCGCGCCAGTGTGTGGGTAAGAGTATGGGACAGCGCACCGCTCATCAGAGCCTCTTCTGGATTTCCTGGGCTGTTTCTCAGCTTTTCTCTTGCCTTCCTGCTCTCTGCTTACCCAACTTAATGTAGTTTCTTTGAATCTCACCCTGGGGAATGGTAAAAGTTAATGTCTGGTGGCTGAAGCTACTATTGTCTTGGAAGATGTGAGGATTTTTTTTTTTTCTGAAGGGAATTACCTCATTCAAACCCTGAAGGACTGTTCTTCCTTAGATTAGATAATTAAGTGCAAATATTCACAGTCTCTTTGACTTTCTGCCAAATAAAAGACTTTAACTCATTCTCTTCCCTGATCAACTGCTTATAGAAAGATGGGGAAACTGAAGAGTGCACAGTGAGCTTTAAAAAAAATATTTTAAAATCTTCTCACACTCTCCATATCATGAGCAGGTAGATGCCAGGAGATTTCTCCTTTCCTCTCATATTATGAGTAGCCTGGCTATTTCCCCCTGAGTGGTTAGCAGAGGGAAATAGAGTAGAATAATGGGGTTTCTGAGGTTGTGCTTCCCATGGTACTGCCAGGCTTCTGCTCACCATAGGTGGTTAATTATAGCATTAGCAATGCGCCCAGCAGCAAAGCAGAGGGACACAGCGTGGCCTCTTTCTGTTAGACTTTTTGCCTCTCAGCCTCTCTCCCTCCCTTTCCTGCAAGATAAAGAAGCAAGTTCTGATTTAGTCATCAGGGTCTGAGCACATCCAGTAAATAATTCAATTCCTCATCTTCACACATGGGCTCAGCTGTATAAACAAACTCAGCTGTTTCTGCCAAGTGTATAAATACATTTCCCAGTGTTTTATTGGCATGGGATATAATGCTATAATTGAAAAACATGCTATGTAAAGAGAGTGGGGTTATAAATGCAGGAGGGTTTTATGGTTTAAGCAGCATTATAAAAAGTCCAAAAGCTCTAGTCACTAGTTCAGGAAATGGGGTGCTGCTAAACTCTGAACTGATACATCAGTTAAATCACAAGGGGAGGTTGTATGAGCTGGGAAACTGAGACTCATGTATAGGACTGGATAAAGCAGAGGCATTTTCCTCTTACAGTTCTTCTTCATGCCCCTGTTCACCATTCATGCTTTGTAAAAGCCATCTGTCCCAAAAAGCTATGAAATAAGTCACGTTCATGACACAAATGACCCCAAGTACCTGAGGGCCATGATTGGCATACAGGGTTCTCATTATGAACGTGAATGTTTCTGAGCTCTTGAGTCAGCTGATCTGCAAAGAAAGGTCAAAAGAAGCTTTCATCTGCTATTTGCTAGTATGTGTATCCTGAATCTGGCTATATTTACCAGATATTAAAGACTGTGAGTCATCTGCAAAGAACACGTGGTATTAATTGACAGTGCTCTCCTGCTTGAAATCATAAATAAGCCACAGGGAATGGCTTTCCCCCGACTATTAGTCAAACAGTGGAGTTTTTATTAAAATTTACGCAAACTAAGTACACACCTCTAAGCTCTGCTGGGGTTAACTTGCTGGCTCTTGTGCTTTTTATATTCAGGCTTTATTCTGGATGCTGCTGTGGGATTATTTCTTGGCTCGAAATCTGGAGAATAATGTAAGTAGAAAGTACAGATGAGCCAGGGTGCATGATACAAAGGAAAGATGATGTATTTCTCTGCGTGTATCATTTTGAGAAGTAGGAATTGGCTCTACTTCTCAAACCATGGTTCTTCCTGCATAGATCTGAAAAGATTTCAGGCATTGAAATGCATAGTCAAAATAGGCAAGAGGCTGGTTTTCAAGCTGCGTAGGTCACCTCTTTCCTGACTGGAGGGCTTCTTATGCTATCTTTTATAGCCTGTTGCAAAACCTGTCAACACATTGCTTGGCCCAAACCTAAAGAAAAGTTGTGTCAACAGTATTAGCATAGAACATCAGGAAGTTTCAATTAGAAGCATTTATTTGCACTCAGCAAACACATATGAGTCAATTTAAAAGTAGTAGTGAACTAAATGGACAATTGGTCGCGCCCAGAAATAAATCGTATGGCTAGACAGGGGAGTAGAAGGTAGGTACAATGTGATGACATAACTGTATCCTCAGGAGAGGTGTGTAAAGATCTCCTGATTCAGTTAGCCTCCTGGACAGGCCATGACAACGCACTGCAATGACCAAGCTCTGTTGGTGCTCACAGCCCAGACATGGTTACTCGTGTTAATGCTATGGGGCAGATGTGTCCCAGCATGTGCTTCCAGCAGTGCTGGCCCCAGTGCATCTGACGGTAATATGGATGGGCTCCATAGTGTGTCCTGCAGCTAGTACCTTTGACGTCCAGAAATAGGCCATCTCTGGGAACACACCACACCTCCCTCCCTGCCTGCGCATCTCAGCTTCCTTCCGAAGCAACTGTGGAAATCCATAATGCGGAATTAGGTTGTAGCCAACTTCCCACAGGTGCTGTCATAGGTGTCATCAGCTCCACAGCATTGGTACAAACTTTGTGTATCTCAGTGTATCTGCTGAGGTGGAATAGTGTTTCTGTACTCACAGTACAACTGCAAGGAATCCAGTGTGCCTGGATGCAGAACGCTTGGAGGACACTTTCTCTAAAGGTGCATAATGGATCATTAGTTGTTGCTTAGACTGGTTAACATCCCTGACTGTAAAGGTTTGGGATGTGCATGCATTTGAAATCACCAGTCCTCAAATAAATTGTTTTGAGCTTTGGGGACCCAGAAACTGGGCTGGCTCTCTCATGAGAAAAGTTTCAGATTTGGGTCAGATAATCACCGTGGAAATAAAACTAGGTGTTTGCAGGAAACTGAGGCCATGGGTCCATGAATGGGTTAACCCACATAAGTTCAAGCTGTTCCAGTTTTGAAAAAGGTGTGAATACATGGTTCAACTGTAAGGAACCATTAAGCCCGCCTGACAATAAATTTACCTCTAGCTAAGTTATGGGCCATTTTCTCACGTGCTAAAATGCTTAACCTTCCCAAGCACAGACTGTGCATGTCTTACACCTCTCAGAGAAGGATCCATTTATTTGGACACTTGTGCTGCTGTGCATTTTGCTTCATGGTTTTACTTTGTTTTGTGTCTCTTTGTGTGTGGCCAGAGTCTTTACTGTGCATTGTATACATAAAGGTAAAAGCTACTCACCTAATCGACAGGCAAATGTCATCTTGTGTTATACATTCCTTGGAAAAATAAGACAGGCTCATATTGTCTGGGATCTCTCTCAGAAATAAATCTATTGTGTATTCTTTCTTCATTGCTCTCCTTATATTGAAGGTATAATGTATGTTTTGCTCTTTGCACATATATAAGACAGAAAACAGTCATGAATGTGGTCTCACTTCATGGTTTGGGCAAGTTTGGGCAAGACATTCTTCTTGTCCATGGCCTGTGAGGACAGGGAAACACAGAACCTGTTAGGATAGATCATTCTTTTACTCTTAGATTCCCTTTACTTTCTGTGGATCATTTTTTTCCCCTATTTCCCAATTTTTCCCTCTTCCCCACAGTCATTATTACCAGTATGGGAAGGGAGAGAGGGCTGGGCCACCTTGCATGCTGCAGCAGCACGTACCACACCAGCCAGTGGTGCGAGGTGGGACAAGGGCACTGCCTCCCTCAACCCCTCGGTAACCTCATGCCTGAATTAAAGTGTCTTGTTTCATTTGTTGAGGGTGAATCTACCCCCCCCAGAACCAGTTGCACCACAATGTTTTACTCTTTGTGTTCACAGTGGATGTGTTCACCTGCCCAACCAGCACAGCCACCACAGTACTGCGCATACCAGTTTCTCTGCTGAAAGTGCAAAGGGCACTTCTGAAAGGGTGGCTTCAGGCAGAATCACAAAATATTGCAGTGGCACCTCCACTGCATGGCAGCCCTATCTCCCTGGTCATGGGCACCCATGGCTGTGGGGTCCCTCTGCTGCCCACTCCCTGCCAGCGCCTTGCTAATTCTTCCAAACAGCAATGAGAAAATTCCTAGTCCAACCCCTGGCGTTTATTCACAGGTAATTACTTAGCACCATATCAGCACTTCACAGCCCTGATTTTCCTGACTGGGAAATTACTAATTAAAGGCATGGGCATGGCATTGATTTATCACCAAATGGGTAAAATCTAATAAACGGCAGTGACATAAGGGTTCATTAGTGTCTTTCTCTTATGTTTGTCTTTCCCTCCCCTGAAACAAGAGCTGTTTTTCTTATGACGGAATGGGTGAGGAAGACTAAAAGGAGTGTCCTGCCTGAAGGCAAGGGCAATCAGGACAGGGTCATCCATTAGAGGCAGTTGGGTTGAACCAGAGAGGTACAGCAGTATCCCACTGACTTGGCTGTTTAAGATGCTCAGCCCTGTCTCAGAGGCAGTGATGCTGCCACCTAAGGCATAACCCAGCTGAGATATGCAGTTGTTGCCTTTCACACTTCTTTCTATGTCTTTTGCCACCCTGAGCTGCTTTTTCTCCCCTCAGCCCAGCATAGACTTCTATGTAGACAGAAGCAGCTGGGAGAAAATGACATGTTGGGTGCAAGACCTACACCATGTGCTGCTTGGAGCCAGTGACCTGTTTGACTGGCTCAAAATGCAAGCTTGCTGAGGCAGGCAGAGGAACAATGTTTTCCCACACAGGGTACTGCCCTGAATTTTTTTCCTCTTCCCTCACCTCAACTGTCATCACCTTCCTCTGCAGAAGATGAGCATCTTATTCTAGGAAGGAGTCTGCCCTCTCCCCCTTTCACAGGCAGAGTCTGTTCCAAGGTTCCTACACTGTGTCTGCTCCCTTGGAGGATACTCATTCTTGGGTCAGAGTCACTCTCCTCCCTCGTCTTGTTTTTCCTCTCCTGCTTTCACCTGCTGAAGGCTGAGATTCCCGAACTCTTCATGAAGTTGAAGGCTCCTTTCTATAGGGTCACAATCCCCATATTCAGGGAGCCACCTGAACATTTCTGTCTGAATCACAGTTTCTGTGGGAAAATGAGGAGTGTTGAGAGATTATAGAGTGTCTCTGATGTTCAAAATAGATTAAAAAAAAAAAAAAATTTGGCTGGATAGCTCAGAAATCCCGAAATGGGTTTATAGACTCATTTGAAAAGCAAATTTTCAGTGCAAGAAGGATTTCAGTTCAGCTCTATCTCCCTTCAGGTGGTGGACTCAAATCATATGAGAGAACGGAAATACCTATACTAGGGGAGGCAGAGGTCTCAGAGATCTCCTGCACCAGCAGCTCTCCCTCTGCCGCGGGCCATCTGCTCCAGGCCTCCTCCTGCCCAACATGCCAGAGGCACTCAGTTACTTTTGCATTTTCCTTCTGACCCAATAAGTTAAGTAGTTTATTCAAGGTAAAGCAACTTCAAAAGGAGAGTGTTATTTTAGCAGTTTTTTTTTGGTCTGCAGTATCTCTCTTGTCTTCAGGTGGAATGCTCCTATTAATTCTTGCCCATCCCATCACATGCCATTGTAAGGAAAATGGCTTTTGTTTCAGGAAGGAAAGGAAGGAATCTGGGATTCCTATTTTCCTGAAGAAAGAGAAGGCTGTATCCACAGCAGGTTGCTGCATTTGTAGCACATTTGCAGAGATGCTACAGATAGATAGAGACCCTCCAATACCTTTGACACACATACTAGGACCAATGCTAAAGCAAGTTGTGGGTCGCACAGCCTAACTGCAACATATACACAGCTTGGAAGCTGTTTTTTTTTCCACAGAGCTCTACTATGGGGTTTAGGATGCCTTTGTGTTCCTGAGGAGGTTGACTAACACTGACAAAACTATCACAGAGATGCCGTGATAGCAATCTCCTTAAGGGGAAGAATAATCAGGGGAAAAGCCCAGGGTAGAGAAGTATAGCTGATTGGAGAGGGAATTTATCTGAATCTTATTATAAGGATCACAAGGTAGAGTAAGGGAGCTCCTAGAGTGGAAGAGTGATGCTGTATGAAAATGGAGCATCTGCTTCTGTTTCATTGTTGGGGCTATTCATGCTTTTGAGGTTTGAAGGGCTAGTCTCTTATGTCTTTTATCAGAAAAAAAAAAACATTCCTGGTTATATAGTTTGGAGTAGGATTCTTCTTTATCTAGTTTGGAATTTAGTGGAAGACTTGTCTTAGGGTTGGAATATGATGTTATCTCTCAGACAAGGAGATCGTATTTATTCTGTAAATTATGATCAGGATATCTTCTTTTTATTTCTTCTAGTGCTATACAATGAAACTACTAAGTTACTTCAGACCAAAAATGTGTTAGCTTGACCTCTATGTTGAAAAGATGTTGGGGAATAGCAGGAAAGAAAATGTCACTACTAAACAAACAAAAATTATTACAGGATCTATGGTACACTGCAGGATAGTACCCTTGTGATTCTCTCTGACTGGCAAATGATGTTCAGATCTTGGTTAGAATTTGAGGCACAATAAGTAGAGAAATTATTTAGCTCGTTTCACACAGTAGATCAGAGTAAGTTATGGCAGATTATAGTAGTGTTTCTCTCTGTCCTTGAAATCTGTGTCCACAGCTGTTACATCACTAGATTGTTCTGAAGCAGAAAGTCTGTGGTAGTTACAAGGTCTACAAGAAAGGGAATAAAGGAATGTAAAATTTGTGAAAAAGCAAGCAAACCAATAGAAATAACACTTTTGTACACATGCTCTCATTTAGTAAGGTAAACCAGAATAAGGTGAAAAAATAAAAATGCATACTACCATTAGTCTTCTATTGGACTTGTTAAAGGATTCCTTATTTTTCAGGAAGGAGGGAGAATACCTTTGAAGAAGTCATTTGGCTGTCACTCATAAAGTCCTTGAAATCCCCAAATCTTGCTAGGGCAGGTGAAAGAGTTAATATAAATGTCAACACTTAGTGTGCCAAACATGGCTGCTTTGGGCTTTCTGAAGCAGCTTTATTTCCTATTGGCCTTTTGCACCTGCGCCACAACACGCTCCCTGAATGATTCTACACATTCTAAAATTTCTCTGATGAGAGAAATGTGTGAGATCTTTCTTTAAAAAAAATATAGTAAGAGCTTGTACAAAAAGTGATCTGACACTGAATCCTGTGCCAGTCTCTCAGGGAATCCTCATCAGGTGGAAAAACTTCCTTCCCATATGGGATAGGGTCAGGACTTGTGTTCAGTCCAGTTCCCAGCTGGTGTTTCAGGTGGTGACTTGTGTCTAAGCAAAATCTGATAGACCAGAATGGTGCTATTACCATATCATTACATTCCTTTATGTACAGTCGAGGGATAGGAAAGACATGTTCCCATGCACAGTTACGCCAGCCCTACTTGCTATATAGTACAGCAGTTCTTCAGGGAAAACTTCTTCAATGATTGTTTTCTCATCAACTCTCAAGTGTTTTATTCAACAGCTAATAAATAATTCGATTTTGAAATAACTGGAAATAACACAGATACCAGAGACTTAAAGTCAAGCGGAGACCCAGAAAAAGAAGCCATGAGTTTGTACCACCTACCCTTTGAAATAGCAAACTCCAGGGACAGATATAAATTCACAGAAATTCTGGTTCATCCTGAGGAAAACTTTTAATCTGCCAAGAAATTCAGGATGTATGAACAATACAAGAAGAAAATGAGGTTTGGTCAATATGTAGTACTTACTCTATACAGATTATTCTGAAAGGAGAACCGAAATCTGACTAAATGGGAATAAACATTTCTTAATATTCTTCTTTCTTTAATAACATTCATTTTAAATGGTCATATTGTTCAGTTACATTCAGGTGCAAATTACTGCTGTTCCAGGACTCTGTGTCAGTTAAATTTTTGACAAATATTACCACCTGCTGGGCAAGCTGTAACAGTGCAACTAGTAATAATTTCTTCGAGGAAGCAATAAAGTTCTTCCTCTTTCTGAGCCTGAATGATGCATAAATCCTTCTGTGAAGGCAGCCTGATAAAGCTGGGTGGCTTGGAAGCATTTCTGATTTTATATCAAAGATAGATATGTTAGCTCTATTAACACAGTAAAAATTGCACATGTTTTTTTCAGGAAATTTAGTACAGAAAGTTTGCTACTCTTTGTTCATTGGTTTGTATTTTCACAGCTAGAAATTCAGCCCATGCAGATTTTACAGAAAAAGAAAAAAAAAAAAAAAAGTTTATCACTTATTTCTTGCTATATTTTGCCATTTAAAAATGTATGGAAGGTGTTGCTCTTTTTGAGTACCAGGTCAACAGCTGGATCCTACAGCCTTCCTTATTCAGATGGCAGAACACCCAAGCATGGAGGGCTCCTGTCTGGCAACACTGCCTCACCAAACCACTGCCCTACCAGCTAAGGGCTCGGGGATCAAGAAAGTGTTTTTGCCACGGGGCACATTCTGTATGTTCACAGCAGTTCCTGCGATGACCAAGTTTGGCCACTGGTTAAAAATATTCCAAAATTCAATGCCCTCTGTTCTCTAGATTAAGATTGGAGAGTATACCGTGTTTTCCAGGCAGCTCTAGCAGTTAGGGATTCAAGACTGTGATGCAGAAACTAAGTATTCCTTTATAGTCTCTTTAAATCTTCCTTTCCTCTTGTGGACATCTGTTTTCTCAGATGTCTCTCTCTCTCTTGTTGGTGAACAAATAGAATTTTGGCACCCTGAGTGTTCACTAAATAGAGTTGGTTGGCACACACAGCTCAACAGCCATTATCAGCTTATAAATAAATCTTTGTGGTTGACTTCCCAGCAACTCTGTTTTGTGGCCTGTTCCGGAGCGGACTAAGGACTGGCTGAATGAGTGACGGTAGAACAGCTGTCCTTCTGCTCAGGCTAAGCGGGTTTGCTGAATGCTCTTCTGTGTTGTAGCATTCACAGCAATAGCCTGGTGCTTAAAAGATGGACCCACAAGACCTGCCTGGTCAGGAGAGATTTTACCAGATCTGCTGGGGCAACTAGGCCGTCGGAGGCTCTGAGATACCTGTTTGGAGGCAGCAGCTCTGGGAGCATGAAGACAGAAAAGCTAAAAAAAGAGCTTCAGGGTAAAGAGCAAATTTGCCTCACTGTTTGCTCGGCCAGCACCAGGAGAATGGCAGGGAGACACCACTCCAGGCTGCAGTGGTTCTGGCAGCACCTTATCTCTGTGGTGTTCAAGTTATTCAATTTCAGCCTTTCCTCAAAAAATTATTTTTCATGTAGTAGTATTGTATAATTGTGTTTTCTGTGGTGACTGATGTTCACCAGCAGCGACACTCCGAAGGTACAGAGAGAAAAGAACAAGCCTATTTCAGGGATACTAAATTTCTTCCTCTTTTTCCTTTAACAGGGTTTCTTAAATCATGGGTATTTTTATAGATATGTGGCTCCTCTCATTTTATGAGGATACTAGCTGAAAGCAAATTTTAACATGTTTAATGTTAAAAATGTTAATGGTCATCTTAGCCAAGTATAAATTTAAAAGCATTTAAAGCCTTCATCCTCCACCAGTGTATGAAGCCTTACAGGGCTACTCAAACATGTAGGCCCTTAATATTTAGAAGACATCAGAAACAGTGCCTAAGCCAAAATAATACATCAAAGATATACAATACATCAAGCCAATCGATTATTGTATATATTTTTCCACCTTATCCTCTCACAGGTTTTCTTACCGGATCTGAAGAGATCAGTCAGGCACCAGACTGAGAGGACACCTCGCTGGATCTCATGACGAGGGACACTCAGCATCCAGGTGGTTAGGTTCAACAAGTCAATAGGTATAAATATAATCAGATTAGAAAAAGTATGATAGGCAACAAAGCTGTCACATCTGGAGTAACACCTGGAAGCCTCAAGGAGCTAGTGTATTTGCCTGCTTTTGGTCTGATTATCTGAATTGCTACTGTCTTTGTTGTGCCAGAGCAGGAGTCTGGCACAGACCTCTTTGAATGAGCTACAGCATCTGACCCCAGTCAGTCTACACCCTCTTTTTGCCTGCCCATCCCAAGTCTCTCCACTGTAGCGTCCATGTGCCAGTTGTGGTCATCTGCCCACAGTCTTTTCCTCCTGAGTCTTTTGAAGAATTCCTGCTTCTGAATACCTGTTCCCTTATGTCCTTTACTGACACCAAACTATAACATTTTTTTTCACCTCTAGAGGACACTGTGGCCTGCCATATACTTCCTCCTCTGTGGTGCTACAGATGCAGCAGAGATATTTAGCTGTTGGCCTCATAGAGATGCCACAAACAGGTGGTGGTTTTGACTACACCTGGTTTTAGAAGGGGCCAGGTGGTTGTTCCTGCTTGAGCTCCTCCCTACCGCTTGCTGAAGTTTGGAGACACCTTCCCTGTTCACACACTCTGTCCATCTTCCCACAAAACCATGAGGCCTCTCCAGCTTCTGAGAAGGGGAGAGAAATTCAGAAATAAGCTCTGTGGTTGTGGGATTATGTTTTCTTGCTCTCAGCACACATCCTTACAGAGTTCCTCTAGATTTTACCTGTCTACTATGATTTTCTTCCTTCTGCGTCTCTAATTTTGATCCTGCAGCCTTCATGCCCAAATTCCTTGCTTCACATGCTATTCTCCCCCACTTCACCCACATGAGAGGTGCAGTTGCACCACAGGAAGCCTTTGGGGAGGAAAAATTCAAGCAGTCTCTATTCAAGTAGTCTGACTGAGCACAACTCCAGCCCCAAGAAGTTTTTCTGCTTTATTATCAGACTGTGCCAGGTTTAGTCTGTTTTCTTGCCTGTTCGGATGCGTCCTTTCTTTTCCTGCTGACTCACTTTGGGATTTTGCATTGCTTACCATAAGGCAACTTCTTTGGATTTTTTTTTACAAGATGCTTGTCAGTATTCAGATGAGTTACAAAGCTCATGAAAGCAATGATTTTTAAAATGAAACTACAGTCAACTAGGAGATGATTGTTTTTCTGGAAGTAGGAGGCTGAGTGACCATAGAACAGGAATACTGCTACAAGGCTGGGAGAGATCTAACACAGCTCCAAGACACCATAGATGTCCTGCAACCACACTGCTCCTCCTTGCAAGCTCCCTTCAGAGTACACCCATTGGTTTGTTTTGCCAGACTTCCCCAAAGTGCTCATCAGTGAAGCCAAACTGTGATGCTCTGCATGGGTGAGCAGGAGTGGAACTGGGAAAGTCTCTCTGTCATAAAAGTAATCAATGGCAACAGTTCCAGACATAACGGTGTCCCCTGCGTGGCACGTGTATAAGTAATGTTCCCAGTATTGTCAATGCTGAAGTTTTTAGGTCTAACACTGCTGCTTAGAGGCAACAACCTGTCTTGGGTTCGAGAGTCTCCTGACTGGCAAAGCTAAGAATAGGGTAATTAATTTTTTTAGTTTTAATCAAATAAGAAACTGGACTGTTTTGGGGGAAGAGTATTTGTTTCATATGAAATGTTTGGACGTGATCTGTACATCCATGGAGAGACCAGGGCTGAATTTTTCCCACAAATTTTGTCCTTTCCATGAAGTGCATCACCAGCTTTAACTCAAATTTGAGCTATTGGCTGGATTTTCCCAGAGTTTCACAGTGAGATTACAAATCCACTGGAACCTGCTACTGAAAGCAAAACCAGGCAAGCCAAAACAAAGAATGAATCATGATATGACCCTAGGTTACTACTGAATTTCAAGCTCTGCATGTTGCTGGTCACAGACACGAGGTTGTAGAGCAAGAAAGCAGATAGGAAAGAAAAAAATGGCATAAGACGGGAAAGTGGTGAAAGTAGAAGCTGATGATATAGCTCCCTCTGATACCACAGCAACTGCCTGCAGAGCTCCTTGGGAGTAGGAACAGACAGGGTCACTGTCTCCTATCAAGCACAAGCCCTCAGATACAGCAGTGCATATATTCGATTCTGGGGTGCTGGTTCATATCCTTGCCCCCGTGAGCCGCATCCCCTCACCCAGTGAGGGCGGACGCAGTACGGTGGCGACCTTGGTGAACGGTGCAGGTGCTGACCTTTCCCACAGACGCCTTTCTACATCACTCTCAGGACATCTGCTGGCCCTGGAGAGTCTTGAAACAATGTGAGTTTCCTGGCCCTCTGAGTGGTTTTTCCTCTTATAGGAAAATATATGCTAGAAAAACTGTGCTGTTTTCCAGTTGCTTTGTCCCAGACTTAGCACGTGTGTGCTAAGTCGGCAAGGGAGCCGTGTGCCTTTATTGGTGGAAAATCATGGTGCCACGTACTGCAGAAAGAGGCAATAACCCCAGCATTTTGAAAGAAGGACTATTTAGAGGGAGATACATAGGGACAACCTGCCTTATTCCATAGAAACACCCTGTGCTGAGAGAGATTTTTGCACCACCAGTACTTACCCCGCTGTGTTGCTCACGGTGACTCGCTAGGTCTCTCTCTACAGCGCTCTCCTCAGAGAAGGCCTTCCCTCGTTGGTCCTGCTCTGCACTTGTGCATACCCTGCCCACAAGCTCTCCTACCATCTGACTTGCTATACACCATAGCCTTCCACCCACTTCTCTTACCGAACTCATTAACTTACCTGACTAAGCTGTGTCTGCAGGAAGACATCTGCTTTGAAAACAGTGATGAGGGACCTAATGCATTTCTTGCTAGCCTGTTCCTGAGATTGGATATGCAATGTCTCCTGACTTCAGTGCCACAGGTTATTTTTCTACAGTCATTCGTAAGATTAAGTCCATTTTCCTTACACGAAGAGATTTATAAACCATAATCTAGTCATTTAGCGAACTAAAGAAATTAAACTCTTTAAATCCTACTGTAGGCAGCCTCTGCAGCCACTGAATTACATTTGTGTTTTTTTTTTTTTCATACTCTGTCCAATTTTTCAATGTCCTTTTTACAAATGTAATCCAGGACTAGACTGAATTTGGTGTGCTGTATTTGATCTTGCCAAAATTGTATATAGAGGTAGAGTCACAATAGGAAGGTTTTTAGTTGGTTTAAAAACTCATGACCTGTGAATGGTGACATTTACCATTCTTTCATAATATGCTTCCTTCTGCTACCTCAAATACAGTGACTAAATACTTCTCCCTAAAACATTAGGGTTTGAGGTTTGATTAAAGCTGTGAAGAATGTGTGTGAAAATGTTTCTGGTAAGTGATTGTTCAAGGGAGCTGGGAATTACCACTGTTCACTTTTTCTTTTTTTTTTAGTTACTTTGAAAGATTTGATGTGCACTACAAAGAGCTTGATTTTTCTACAGAAGCCAACTGAGCCAGGAGAGTGTGAGGAACAGGAGGGGCAGGGTGAAGCTTTAGGGCAGTTTTCCCTCAAATTCCAAGAAGGAATATTTTTAAATATGGACAATTGCCTGTGTGCTGTTGCTTCCTGATACGAACAGATGGATACTAAAGCCCAACCACACTGTTTCTTTGTCATTGCTGTCTTGCAGGGCATCCTCTTCATAGCGCTGGGGTTTGATTGACTGGGAAGAAGCACGATTTCATGTTCACTGCTACAAGCTCACTCACTTGGTAATACTATCTGTGATCCTCTTTGAAATCCCCAAAGCAACTGTTAATAGCTGGGTCCCAGGAAAAGCGATACGGCACAGCTAGCCCATGGGGAGAGCAGTTGCCTAGCATTGTGCTCGATGTTGTGAAACAGTTGGCCAAATGATCAGGCTTGCTCAGCTAAATGAATTAAGTAATCACACAATCCTGCAGAGAATATTAGTAAGGAATTTCCATATTGCAGCTCTTGATATTCCCGCCTTGCAGTCTTGTTACCACAAATATAAAGCTTTGGCTGAGCAGGCAGTAATTTGATATTAAATGAGGTTCTTGTTAAGCAGATGCAGTGAAATAGGACAGAGTTTTATGTTGCATTAGTCAACTAAATGCTTTTTATTAGCATTCATTAGGATGAGGGATAACTCAGTGCAGGATTTTCTTTAGACAAAGCTTGACCCTTCTGAGAAATGGTAATTAAACAGCTTGGAGCTTGAGAATCGGAGCTAGGCCACACACAGAAAATGTATATCTGCTCACTCTCTCCCTCTTCTGGGAACTGTCGCTGGAAAGAGGTCAGTGAAGAAACTTGGGGGAGAGTCTATTTTGCCACGGGATGAAACTCCACATTGTCTCATTCTCCAGGTGTTAATTCGACAAATCACAAAAGCCTCTTAGAAAGCAAGACTTTTGCACATGCACACATTGCTGTTTCCATCAAATGGAGCGTATCAGGTTGTCAGCCATGGAAATAATATCCTTTGGATCTTGAGGCCTCTTTGGAGAAGTAGTATAAGAAGGGATAAAAGCACTGGCTCTTTATACTGCCCTGTTAAGAAAGGTGAATTTGTTTGTCCATAAGCTTGCTCTACTTGACAATGGCAATGACTTGACAATGTCAAAGGGTCTCTCCCTCAGGGATGCTGCTGCATCAGGAGAACAGAGTCGTGTGTGCTGTGTTCTCACCAATCCCAGAACAGGTAGAAGAGTCACCGAAAAATGTCTCTCTGCCAGCCCAGAGTGCTTGTGTTACAGCAGATTATGGATTACTTTATGTAGCCTTGAAAATCCTAACAGAAAAGATTTCCCCCACTTCCTTCCCAGGGCTGAACTGATGGTCCAAAATGCTTCATTTTCAGCTTGTTTTTGTCCTGTTTAGATTTCTCTGTTTGTGTTAAGTTTCATCTCTCTTGTGTTAAGTCTCATCTCTGCTGAGCCTATGCACTACCATCAGGGAATTATTTGGCTTTCTGTACACTTAAATTCATCATTATTAGACCTTTCAGCCATCCAATATTTTGTGGATCTATGTCATGCTGTTCTTTTTTGTCTTAGCTTAGTATTTTCTGGCAGGCTTCAACAAAAAGAGGAGTTTCTGCGAGTGATAATTTTATGAGAATTTCCAGACCTTGGTGTGCATAAGAATTTGGGGTGGGTGACTTTCATCTTTTTTTTCAGCACAACAAGACCTCATGGCCTATGGCCTCTTGGCCACACTGGCCAGCACAGTGAATGCACCTGCAGGAGACACCAGGTCCCCTGGAGCTCACGGGAGTGGGGGTTAGGAGCTAAATCATGAGACCGCATGTGAACACTGAGGTCGATCCTTTATGTCAGGCTACTGCAGCCCTGATTTGCCTATGTTGAAGTTTGCTGCTGAGGTAAATCCAAGTTTGGCCTACTGTCCATACTGTAATGGGATTTAAAGAGATCACTCCTCTCCTCAGAAAGATGAGTGTCCTGGGTGCCAGTAAGTCCACCCTGATATTTCTTTGGACAGCTAAAGCTGTGACAGCAGTCGCAACAACATGGTGGTTGTCACTGTGGGGGAGGAGAGGAGTAAGTGAGAAGAAACCATTTGGCAGGAGTTGCCATTCTGGTTGGAGTCAAAGGAACCTATTCTTTTCCCCAGCTATGAGAAAGGAAATGTCTTGATTTAGAGGATGAAAGAGGGCTGCACCTGCGGGGGAGATATGACAAGGCTTGCATGGGGACAAAACGAAACAACCCCCACCAACAACCTTGGACCTATATGTAGCTGTGGCCTGGGCCTTACTGCCAGGAAGCCCAGCTGCCCACAACACCTTGCCGTAGCAAGGCCCCGGCGGGGACTGCTGTCTGCATCCCGCCAGCCAGTGCAAAACTAGAGCAAGACTCAGCAGAGGACTGAGGACTATTTCCTTGAGGAGAAGGGACTCTTTATTTCTTTGTTGTCATTCAGTAATGAAAATCAAGCACCACTGTGCTCCCAGGGGCTGCGTGGAGAGTGCCCAAAAATCTAAGATGACGTTCAACTGGGGATTGATGATATAAGAGAGACAACAGACGAAGCCCGCATTCTGATAAAAACATCTTAAGAACTAAATTACTAAAAAGATTCCCTGTCCTTTTCCATTTCTAGATGACACCTACCAACAAAATGTGATTTTTTTTGATTGATGTATTCTATTAATATTGACAGGTGCAAGGAGCAGTCCAACGTTTCTTTTTTATTCCTGTTCAGTACCTCTTTTTCTAGTAAGCCCTGACTCAGTCATATCTGCAAGTACAATTATTAGCAATAGTCTTTAAGTTGACTTAATTAAACACAAGGGTTTTATACTGGATATTCTTATTTGAGCTGCATTGGTTGGATTCTTTATGTTCACAGGCTTTCAGCTGTTTTCATTTTGATGAGTGTAACTCAAATTCAAAGGCAGTACTTGGAGCCACAGACCCTTCTCAAAGGGAAAGCAGCAGAAAAGTAGCAGATGAACCAAAAAAAGAGAATTGTGGAAAATAAACTGGAAAATCGTGTTTTCTTTATAAGACCATGAAGCCTTTGTATGTAATAAGTAAGTAAGAGTGGAAAGTTTCAGTGCAGTGTTCTTTTGTGCATGTTCCTATTTGTGACATTTTAGGCAGATCACTTGATTGTACCTGACTGAAACTTCTGACCCCTTATCATCCTCATGTTCATTTCTTATAAACTGTATTGACCTCACAGCACCTATGGATAGAGCATTTTCAAGTGTTATGATAGTTAATGACCCAGAGAAATAATACATTAAGAAATACCCCTAATGGAGATGGCTCCCCTCACAAAATTGTGCAACCTGGTTCATTTAGTCCAGAGCTTCAGAAACCTTTTTCAAGCTTCAGAATATGTCCTATCTTCCTTAAAATATGTCCCTGCTTGCCTGAATACCACAGAGTAAGAGGTTAGAGCTTGTTTTTCGCAACTATTCATGCCAATGAATAGTTGAGTTCTGAAAGTTCACAGAAAGCAAACACCAAAGGGTCAGGAGCACATCTGAACTGAATTCAGTTTTAAAGGTGAATGGATATCCATGGAAATAAGCTTGTGGTATTTGCCCAGCTCCTGCAAAGACCCCTTCTTAAATTCATCACTAATTTGCTTTTTAATGTTTCTCTTTCTGCATGTGATTTCCCTGCTGCCTTTTTCCTTGGTATGACTCCTAAAAGTTTATCCATTCCTATGACAGTGGTGCTAAAATACTGAGGTGACAAAACTGGACAGCACTTGGTTTTCCACTTTCAAGTGCTCTCTGTGGGTTGTGAACACCACAGGCTACGCTGTTTTGATAGCTGCTAGGTCACATTACCTGTCTATCCATTGGCATTGTAGTAGTAACCTGGCGGGTCAGCTATTTCAATGCTATTTCCCTTCGCTACCTGGCACCAGCCACACAACATTTTTATATACTGAATTATTTATGGACTCATAATTATTTAGCATCAATATGTCAATGTTACAATGCCCCTGTTGGCCATAAAGGAGCAAAATCTTTCTTTAATTAAAATTACATGGTCCGTGTCAACTTTCCTTGGACCCAACCTTTTAAAACTGAGTTGGGAGTTAGAATTCCAAACCAAATACCTGTGTTTTAAGCAAAGACTAAATACAGAGCTTTCTTTCAGTGAGACTGGTCTTGGAAGCCAATAATTTTATGTGTTTTAGGGAGGTTTATGTTATACTGGGGAGTTTACAATGGACTTCATTGAACTGTAGACCACAGTGGCAGTATTTTTTTTATAAGCAGCGTCTAATAAGGAGGAAGCAGCGTATAATTCAGACTGTCAGTGTTTCTCTCTGAAGACAAAAGCTTAGGATGCCTCACTGATGCTTTGAAAAATTGGTGAATCTTGAGAGTAAGTTGGTAATGAAGGTGGTGGACCTTTTGTTTTAAACAACACACAGCTGTCCTTTTTGAAAAATACTGCCTCATTTGGCATTGTAGAAATACACTGAACCACCATATAATTTAATTACCCGACCACCCTGCAAGTTCCATGAGCCAAACTCAATCCTGGCATAAGCGGGTGCAAATCCCTCTGGGAATTGCACCCGCTTACGCCAATGCTAAATTTGATCCAGTGTGTTTTTCTCTTCTCCCCAAGAGCTTGAAGGTATGGCGATCCACTTCATACTATGCCATACTTGGAGCTATTAGTTTTTTTCCATACAGGGAGCAACTCTATACTTCATGCTGAACTGACCTTTATTTTAGTTTTCAGAGGGAAAAAAAAACAAGAAAATGGTTTTCAATTGCAGTGTACAGAGGCAGTTCTTATGTATTTAAGGATATCATAATCAGAAAGCAGATTCCATCATTTTCGAAGTTACATCTGCCACAGAAGTAATGTCCAATTACTTCTAAAGAGTAATCAATCTAGACAAACCCTCTATTTTGTATCCAATATATTACCGTTGGTTTGATGACAGGTATGTGATACAGGAGCTTTCAGTCTGATGCTTAGATAAGTAATTAAATCTTACATTTCTCTAGGATCATTGCTTTATTCAGGGTGTGAGCCTGCCACTCTCACTTGAATCCATCTTCACTTCTTGAGCAATACCCTTTTGGAAATCAAACAAGAAAAAAAAAAAAAAAGAGCTCCCCAAACTGTTCTATGTGCAGGTCACATCTGCCCCCAGGGGTATATAACAGTCCCTAGGGATTTTTTTTTTTTAACCTTCTTAGGCCCATAGGTTGTCCCCTAACAAAGAAATCTAGAGGATTCCTCAGTGCAGACAAGGATAACAAAATCTTTGGGAGATGTTTTTGTTGAACACAAATTCGCTGCTAGCTTTCTTTAAAATAAAAAACTTCTGTTAACTAAGGCTAGCGGCTTGCTGTACAAATGCGAGTGTGTGCAGGCCCGCAGTGACCAGCTATAGCTTGGAGAAGGTGCAAAGAAGTTCGTTCAAAGTTTTCAGTCTTGCAGGGCTATAGCGTGGATAACTTTGTCTCACTCTGATTAGCCACAGTGAGACAGCATGTTTATCACAGGCAGAAAGACATAACCCTAACTTTCCCAGTTGCAGAACTTTATTATAAATACTTGACCAACATGAATGGCTAGCAAGACTTTTAGATGATGCCTTCTGAAAGCAAACAACTAGTGTCAGGAGATGCCTGTTTCTTTCCCAATCCTTAAAACCAAGAAGCACTAGTGAGTACAGAGGCAATGCAAGGCAAAAAATAAAGCAAACAGAAATTCATAAAATAGTCAAGTAGTGATAGTCTTCCTACAGTTATTCACGCACAAGCACACACCCATGCACACACACACACACTCCAGCCCTTGACTTCAAGGGGAGTTGCTCATATGTGTCTTTGGACAGATCCTGTCCCTAAAATGATTTATGTCTGTAGGAAACTTGGGCTCTGATGCAGGTTCAAATCAGGTTCAATGTGGAAAATCCTGAACTTGGAAGCAGACCTTAAAGCAGGACTTCAAACAAGTGAACAAACAGACCAGGCCATCTTTTCTCCCTAGCCAGAATGCTCTAGCCTCATGTGAGGGTCTAGCATATCCCTGTGCCTCTCTCCTGACTGAAATGCAATTATTTTTAAAGGGATCTCTATTCCACCCTGGAGAATACAGTATAGGCAATTGGCTAGTGATCATGTCTTGGACCTCTGCCACCTGGGACAAGTGTGAGACTGTGCAAGAAGCAAAAAGAAACCAGTGACAGAGAGACTCTTCTGCTGCAAGAGCCTGGGAGAAGCCTCCCAATGACTCACAGAGATTTTAGTCTCCTCAGTTTGAAGGAGCCTGATACATATTATTTTTCCTGAAAAGGCTGATCTTTTTGGTCATGCTGTTTTCTTTTTTAAGCAAGCAGAAGGTCAATATATATTTCATTACTATCCATCCTGCTATTGAGTGTAAAATGAATTCCTCTGGCAACTGTGCACAACTGGGCAAAGACACAACTTCAGGAAAGAAAGGTCAGGCAGGTGTGACCTGTCATTTTTATGACAAGATCGTGAAGGTGCTTAGATTAATTATCTGCTTGTGTTCCTAAAACATGTTGCTTACTCCTGGTGAAAACTGTTCTATTGAAGAATGCAGCATGCTACTATGACTAAGAGTACCCAGTTAAAATTCATCCTACCACCAGCACCGGGCCAATCTCTTTAGGGATGTGACTATTAATTTAACTACAAATATAAACTGCAGAGCAGGTGGTTGCCTGTCACTAAAGAGTCTGATCAATCTCATACTCACTGGTACGGAGATGTGAAGCTGATGTGAATCACTTACTTAAACTGCAGTGCAACACCAGGGCTGGTCCAGCTACTGAGCAGCCACCAGGCTGACCTCCAGGGTTATGAGCAAACACAGTCCAGTTCTTCAGTTGCTACATCCCCTCCTTCCAAACAAAAGTAAGTCCAATCTATCTAATGATTTACAAACATCTGATACCCTTAAAATTGTCCTCACTTTGAAAGACAGCAGGGATCTGTAACATTTGTCTGACAACAGGACAAAAAGAATGTCTGGTAGACAAATCGTGCATTTCCCAGCTGCCTAAAAACATTGTGGAGAAAAAAAAATATTTGTTAAGGATTACTCTCATCAAATATACTGATGTTTGAAAAAGTTCTTGATCTATCTATGAGAAACACATGAGCAGCTTCATTACATATTACTCCCAAATTTTTAATATTCCTGTCATCTCACAGAAGTGTTTTACCTCAGCTGGTTTGATTGCCTTCCATGCTTTTATCCTCTTAACTTCATTCTGAGCATAACTTATCATGCAGTAGTGCATCGAAGTATACCTCCTGCTTTTTTGATTTTAAGTGACAGGAGACAATTAACTAATATTTTGAAGTAAGTTAACTTTTGTTCTCTGTTTTTTGTATTTTTTATTCCATGAAGTTTCTTTTTATTTCTCTGCCCAGGCATTTAATGGGAGAAATAAAGCAATTAAGTATATATTCTGTGCATTAGACTGTTTTCATCTGTCCCAAGAAAGGGTGATAGTGAGACCGAGCAGTATCACTTATTTACGTTAAAGTTGCTTCTCCACAGGCCCTATTCTGCTCTCTTTTCTCTACTGGGGGCTCACATAGTTGTGCTTCTTGCTATGTCCTTACTTAGTCCAGAGCTGCAACATTTACAAACAGCTTTTTACAACTTCTGCTCTTAAGCAAATGAATTCCACTTGCTTTCATGCGTTTACAAATGACCCTGTATGTCAACTCTGAATATTCACTCTGTCATAAAGTTGGTGAAGAAGTGAGATCAGGAAGAAAGGTGAATCCAAGTTAATACTAAAACTTTAACATAAATAAGTGATTGTTTGAAAATGTGCTTGTTCCTTGCTGATTTACTGCCTGGCCTCATTATCACCATTGCACTTCCTCTCTCTGTTTCCTGTTTTGAGCGTTGCTTGTCACATCATTTTGAATCAGCAGTACAGGCTTTTGGGGAACAAGGTTAATCCAGCACTTTTTTGAGCATTCAGAATAATATTTCATGCATCAGAATTTCCTATTGGTTTCTTAGATTCAGGCCAGCTGACCTGAATATGCAGTATCAGCATGCCTCAGACTGAGGCAAGAGTGGTGATCGTGTTCTCCTGACTCAGTCATTGGCTCCTCTTCAGAGAGACACTGCCAGCAAAGGTGCTAATGAGAGCTGATTGCATGGGATTGATCTGTGATGCTGGCATCTGCCCACTGGGAATGGGAACAGATCCTCCAACTTGTTTTATTTTAACTATTAATAGGGAGAGCAGCTTCTTTAAATAGCCTTAAAGTAGCAGTAAAACTATTACCTAAATCAAAACAATTGCCTAAGTGTTGTTCTATTTACACAGCTGGAATACTTTAACTTAGTATCAGCACAGCATAGCTGAATAATTAGCAACTTTATCTTTAATAGATATATTGGAGGGAGTGACTCAGTGAAACTACTAACAAAAATGCAAGCTGTGGAGTATGTAAAAGATTTTCATTAATTTAATTCACTTCAGCTCTTGGTGTCTTCATCTGAAATATTTTTGTTTGTTTCCATTGTCCTACTGATGATACTGAGACCTTATCTGTAGACTGTCTGAGGTTCTGAGTACAGCCGAAACTGATGATGTCAAAAATTCTAATGAGGCTTTATAGGCCTTATCTGGAAGTCCAGATACATGGGAGGGATGTCAGAAGTGAAATGACATTCTGAAGTTAAAACCCAGCTAAAAGCAGGGCTGGAATGAAATGAGTAGTCTCCTGACTCCCAGTCCAGTGCTCCTCTGTTTGCTTACTCTGCTTTTAATGTAGTGCCACAGTCCAAAATATTGATTTCCTTGCCCTCTGTACATCTCTACAAGGTGGGCAAGGAATTCCAAGAAAATGATCACTTCCCAATTTAAGATACTGGGGAGCAGAGAAATGCAGCATGAGGCATTTGTGATGTATCCCCAGGATGTTCAGGGCAACATGAAAAAAAAGGCCTCCAGAAACTGTTTATAGATTTATCACAAGACATCCTCTGCAAAAAGTGACCCTGCTACAGCTGTCTTCTACCAGCCCACATGGTAAAACTGTCTTTGCCCTCAAAAGCTGTGGGTTCAGACACATGTGCAGCTGCAGGCAGTGCCAGCCCCTGGTGCCAATCTGAGTCTGAAACGTTCATCCAGGAAGCCACTCTGCCTAGTGCTGCTGCCGTAGCAATTCCGAAGGGCTGGATGTGCAAAAAGGTTCATAAAGCAGAGAAGGCTTTCAAAAGCACCAAGGGGCACTTAAGCACCTACCTTCCAGCAACACCTTCAAAAATCTCTCCTAATGAAGCTGTAACTTCATAAAGGCACGAGGTGCGTTTCAGACTGCAGCCTGCGGGAGCAAAGTGCATTTGCTAAAAAGCCACCCACTGTTGCAGACATGATGCTGCAACCTCTCAGCTCAATGAGTAATGTTTAACAGGATGACTTTTATTATTTTAGCTTTGAAGGTCCTCAAAGGCTCCAAGTTATTAGAGAAAACCTCCCAAAATACCCAGTGGGGAGGTGTTGCAAAACCTGAATCATCTCTGCATCTCGTGCACCCCTGAAATTTACTGGCTGTTTATACTGCTAACTGCTACTGCTGTGAGAAATCCTATAAATAACCCTGACAATGTCTGGGTTTTAGGGAGAAAAGTGTTGCATGAATAATGATCCATTTGTATCTTAAGGACTGTGCAAAGTCCCTGCTTGCTATTTCTTCTGCTGTTTATTCAGGAGAGAGTACCTCCAAGAGCTGGGTAAAAGATAGAAGGGTATATTCTCACTAGCGTTGCGCTGAGTGTGGTCAGACCTTTGTATAAAGACTCAGGCTGAATGTAAATAAGCCTTTAGGGCCAGTGTGCTTCATTCCCAGATCCTGGAAGATTATTTACGGTACAAGTACTGATTTAGGAGTACAGGAGAGATGCATCCATTCGTCCACATATAGCAGATCCTTCACTCAAGAAGATGCTTCACTCCAGCAGCCCACATGCTTTCCTGGAATAGTCCCATGTGGTTTGGATTACCATTCTTGTCCAACTTCTACTTAAAGACTAGCTCAGCTACATGCTTGGACCACCTCAAACAGATCTCACTTTGTTTTTTTCCAGTACCAAAGGCAGCTAATAGAGAAGATGACACAGAGGAGTATTATGTTCTCTTGAGGTTTGTTTGGTGCACCTCTGAGTACAGCAGCCACAGTGAGGAAGGAGACTAAAATTAAAATAACACACAAGATGGAAAAATAAGAGATTTCTATAGATCTCACCATTTTGTATTAGCTGTATTTTTTAAAGAACAAGAAGTCAATTTTTTTTCTTCTTCACTTAATTCCTTAATCTGTTTTTTCTCTTCATTTTTTTCTGTAGACCTTCCTTTGTCCCTACTTCTCCAATTCACATAACTTTCATAGCTAGATTTTTTTTTTTTTTTTAAACATCTGGGCAAAATTAATTAGCAATGTGCTGCTGCAGACTTTTCTATTACCAAGGTCTCAGGCTCTACAAGGACAATCCCAGCAAACTTTAGAGCAAAAGAACTGAACTGAAAGTGCCACCATGCAATGAGCAAGTGCACATTTTCCCCTGATCTCTCTGCTGTTTTTTTAATTCCTTCCCCCTGAATTAAGGTTTAAATTCAGACATTCCCAGATGGTTCCCAAGGTGATTCTCAGCTAATGAGCTTTATTATCTAGAAAAATTACTAGAAAAATTGTCATTTTCCCAATAAAATTGCCGTCATCTCCTTACATAAAAGCATATAATGTGAAGTCTTTTAAGATCTGAGACCAACAGTTTGTTTATCCATTTTCTTCCATGTACTTCGTGTGGTCTCCTGTGGTTCCAGTTCCTTATTTGTTTGCAGAGATGAATTCAAAGAGCCAACTGGCCTGGGAGATGAGAGTGACTTTGGTGCTCTGCCTTAAGGCCACGTTTGTGCTTTTCTGATCCAGTTGCAGAGATTTTTCACCTCCTGAAAGAAAGTGAACAATGAGAAACACTTGTCCACGAATCCCACAAAGTGCTAATGAGACAAGCGACTGCGCAAACAAGCAGGTGACCTTTCACACTGCTATAGCTGCACAGTCAATTTTGACTGACGGAGCAGAGAGGGGGAATGTGAATGGAAACAAAACCTATCTGACCGCAATTAACCTTCTTACTCCATCATAACATATGGAGCACCTGCAAAATCACCTGCTAAATTCTCGTTGTGTGTCCTCCCTTTTGTGCAGATGGCAAAGAGTCGGGCAGAGCATGGCTTGAGCTGTGCAGCTGAAACTGGCTTATGCTGCAGGAAGTTACCCCCAAAAATGAAATGGATGGCTGTCTGACTGTGAGTGCTTGGGGAACTATATCCCTCACACGAGATTGGACTGGGAATCCCAAGGTGTAGCTCCTGCTCTTGCTCAAGCATTAAATGCCAGGAAAGCTCCTGCAAGATGTGGCTCACTGGTCCATCTCAGTCCAAGGTTCAGGCGGCTACTCTAATATGAGTGATTATTACAGCCCAAGCTCTTGTTCCATTCAGAGCCCTGAAAAGCTGGATGTTGGATGTCTTTGCATCCTAATTTCTATTTTAAGTTACTTCCTTTTTATAGTATAATTTCCAGGTGGAGGGATGTATTTCTGTACATTAAGTCTCCTGTTTTGCTTCCTTGATAAGAGCCTTAAATAGCTTGCAAGCATTGTCAATGAGTGGCACTTTTTCTTTTTTTTAATCATTTAGAAATACTTTTTTACCTCACTGTACTTCTGACCTTAGAGCACCCCATAAGGCTGTGGGATGATCTGGGCCACAGCAGAGTGCTGGTCACTAGGGCCTCTCCGGGCCACAGCGGGGCTGCTGCAGCCCCTGTGACTGCTGCACTGCCCGAAACAGGATCAAGTTGTCTTCAACTTTACTTTCATGGGTGCAAACATGCAGACCTGAGCTGCAGAGTGGATTAGTGCAATTCCCTGTCTGGATAACTGTGAACTCTGGATAACTTATCCCCCATCTTCAAAAAATTATCAAGAAGAAAAACAAAAAGCACTGGGAATTTACAGGAGTTGCACTACAACAAAAGTGAATACTTGGATTCAGCCCTTTTTCCCTATCCTTTAACAGGTAGAGCCTGCAGTGTGTTATATCAGCCTGGATTTTATTCCCTTTGAGTCTTTACAAAGAAACAGAAGCCCTCAATGAAAAATATGCAGTGCTCTAATTTTGGTCTGATGCAGACCATATCATCTCACTTGGGTGTTGAGAAGATGATATGATTTGACTTGGACATATGCCATGTCCCGCTGTTGCCCCTATCAATCAGTCTGGCTCTTAATCATCATCTTCCCTTTCCTGTCAAGGAATGATTCTTATCTAACAGCACTGTTAACCAACCCCCTTCCCCTCTTCTGCCATATCCTTGGAAGTTTCTCACTATCCCCACTTGCCCATGAGACAAGGCTGAGTAGCAAACAGCACCTTATAAATGAGAAATGAAACGATTTAGGCTCAAAACTGAACTTGAGCCTGACCTATTGCCATTGCACGCATAATCCAATGCATGCTTTATTTAATAGAGAAAGATTCCCTCCCTTAGCTATCCATTCAATCCTCTGTATTTCCTCTATCCCCCACCTATAGAGTCACTGCAGAAATAAATAGGGAATGTGTTTTTCCTTTCCTCTAACTTTATTCATATTTGCATTTGTCTTTTTCTCCTTTCGTTGCAGACAGAATGAGCAACAGAGCTGTTTCAGAACGTCTTTGTTCTGCTGTAATAAGCAGTTAATTTAGATATAATCGCCCCAATTTACTTACTTTATTTACTTTTTTGGAGATATGTTCCACATTGTATATTGTAAGCTGCTTTTTTGTTGTTGAGGATTTGGATTTGGGGTTTTTATTTTGGGTAAGAATTCCGTTTTTCAGTCTTCAACTATCTTTGTTTCAGAGCTCCTGGCACACACAGCATGGCCTCATTCATCTGCTCATGAGAGCAGGAAGAATATTTGAGCTGGGAGCAGGATCATATTAGCACAAGAAAGGAGGAGCAAAACAGACTTATCAGAGAAGACTAAGCCAGGGGGGTTGACTTCAAGGCATGTGAGAACTGAGGAAGGAAGAAAAAGGTTTCTTTGGGTACAGATCCAAGCAGCAAGGAGGACTTTTGGCAGACAGAAACAGATAGGCAACAGCAAGTATTTCCAAAGCATTGCTGTCTTTGATTTAATGTCAGTGAGATGGGACTGGTCTCGGACAGTATTACCAGTTTGTGGTGTCCGTATGGCTTGTGTCCCATAGCAAAGACTGGTTTCACATGATTTCACTTAGAGAGAGGATGGCTCTATCCTCTCTTAGGCTCTCAGTCTTCTCAGTGCTGCCTGTAGAAACTTTTTTTTTCTTTCCTTTGCAGCTATGAAAACAGCCACAGGAATCAAATTCTACCAACCAGATCTCTGATTCCAAAATATCGTTAATCCAGGACATTATATAAAGAAAGGAATATCCATATTCTAGACTATTTCTCTTGGGAAGGGAAAAGTGAAGGTTTTTATTGTGGGTTTTCTTTTTCTTTCTTTTTAGGCAAGAGTAATTAAAAGAATATTATAGAAACTTTGTATAAGGAATAGGAAAAAAGACTGAGAATGGAAAATGCCAGTTGCTGGAACAAGATAGGGATATGGATAGGAATATGGGATAAAAAAATGAAAATATGTCCTTCTGAGTATTTCTTTGAAGTCTGACAGGTATCTATGACAAAGAATGAGTACAGGATAGCATTTGAGTTGTATTAAACTAGGCATGCAAGAAAAGAAATGCAGCAGACAATTCTTACTGCTTGGAATATAGAAGAAACTGCCAAAGTCAGTAAGCCAAGCAAGCTACATAAATTCTGCAGGGAGCTGAACAATTCATTTATAGTTGCACTAATAAGCTCTAGGTAGAGTCATATTTCTTGAATGTGCATGTGCAGATCTTGTAAGTGATGCCGTTTTTCCTTTGAGCTGGGCAGAGAGAAGTTCTGTCCTGCTAAATTTTGAGATTTCAAAACATGATCCTTTTCCACCTGGGGAAGAAAGTTGTAGCTTTTCCAAGTGTTTTCTTAAAAATAAAAATAAGAGGAGAAGACAGGAAGATAGCGGGAAAGAGAAACACTAGGATTCCTGGTCCTCTCCACCCACCCTTCCTAAGGACTGCCAGCTGTATGTTGAGTACAGTTTTCATTTTCAGTGTCTCAGATCTGTCCCTTCCTGACCTTCCTCCCACAGTTTGTATGAGTGCCCCAATGGCTGCTTTGGTTCTTCACCAGTAACTCTCGCTGGAGATGTGCAGCGCTGCAGATTTAGAGTGGGTCCCTCCTATGCCTGCGTAGCATCCTGACTCTCCAGTTCCCTTTCTCTGATTCATTGTTTCCATCCTGGAACTAGGAAGCCTTTGCTGTCAAAACTTCAGTTGAAAGTGGTGTGTTTGTGCAAAAAAAAAAGTTAAGGTTTCAATCATCTGGCCTTTTTTTTTTTTTTTTCCCTAACAAATTCCCACATTTTTGTAAATAGCTGGATCTGCTTGATTTCTGTTCTTCTGTTCTTTTTTTTTTTCCCCTTGTCTACTCCCTGCCTTTTCTTGAGTGGCCCATATGCAAACAGGAGGCTCCAAATGCCTGGTTCACTTTGTGCAAGAGATTATTGGAAAGAGAGCATGTCATAAATGAACTGCCATGAAAATATGGTTCTGTTTTCCATACCTCTTCAACCAAGCTTGCTATATAGCAATATATAGCCTCAAAGAAAAATACTGTTTCTCATGATTGTTTCTCATGTCATGATTGTTTCTCATGATGGTTTCTCATGTCTTTTTCATGATTGTCAAATCTCACTGTCTGGTGGCAAAGTGCAGAAACCAACCTGACCTATACCATTAGTTTTGCAGTTAGTTACTTATGACTATGAGAATTCGTATCCTGAGTCAGCAATGGCCAATTTAGGAGACAAATCTCTTCTAGCAATGTCTTATTTTACTCTGGTTTCTTCCAGAGTCTTTTGCTGTGTCCCACACTACTTGTTGCTGGGCCATTACCTCTGTGACTCTGGGAAAGCTACTTCTCTCTGTGACTTATCTCCTGTGCAGGGTATGCAGGTTGGTGCCTGATGTATGTACGGGTGTACGTATCAGTATAAGTGGCACAGCCACTTCGTTTTACCGGTCGCTATACTACTGTGGGCAGCTGATCTCTTTTTTCTTTTCTTCTCATGACATCTCCATGAGTTTTCTCTCTATTTTCACTATTCTTTTACTGTGGAGGCACAAAATGGGAAAGACTGGAGAGACTAAATATCCACAGCTCTATTATGACCCGTTTTGTATTTCATTGCAGGCTACTGTTTAGCCATGGCTAAAAAAGGCAATGTCTGCAGGAATCTTTGTAGCTTATTTATCTTATTTATCCCACTTTACACCCTGTTAAATGATCCCGTTGCAATATTCTTCTCACATCTTCTTTCCCCTTCTCTCTTCTCAGAGTCCTCTCTGTAACCACTGCGATTTGAAAAGATTTTGAAAGACGTGAAAAGAGTATCTGTCTGAATGTGTGTGTGAGGCATGTACCAGAGTAATAGGATAGGTAGAAAATGGTTAGAGTTATATGTTAGGCTTCCAAGTATGTCTTATAAGTGTTTTCTGCTAGTCAGGAGGAGGGATAACCATGGGAGGAATGATTAGCTTGCAGGACAGAGTGTTTGAGGGCAGGCTTTGAAGGCTGGTCTTAATGGATGGTTTAAGTGGATTTAATGCATCTTGAGGATTTGTTTCGGAGGAGAAGGATTACAAGAGACATTAACAGAGAGTCAAACAGTGTGTTTGGTATGCCTCATTTTGGGAGGTTATTGAGGAGTTTTATTTAAGGATGTAAATACAGAGAAATGTCAGGAATGGAGACATTTGCCATAGCTCTGCATATAAATATTTGCGCTGAGAGGATGACCTTCCCTAGCCGCTGTGTAATTGATGACATCCACTGCTGCAAGAGCACAGCACTAAGTGATTCTGGCACTTGGCTTGGCCTATGGATATCGTTTGCTCCACTTCACACTGACTTGGTAGCAATGACCAAGGAGATAACATCAGGACCCTGGCTGTCGAACAGGAGGACAAAGAAGGCTGTGCTGTGACGTGGCTTGGGCTCAGTGCTTTGCAGGCAGCAACAACCACGAGTGGGTTGAGAGGAATTCACAGCCAAAGACCTGATGGTGGCAGAACGCTAGGAGCAAGCGCGCAGGACCAAGGGGAGCTTTGACTGGACACCCTTGGTCTACCTGCTGCTTCTTGTTGATGACTGCGTGAGGCTCAGGCATCTTCTCCAGGCCGCATGGCATGAATTTAGAGCTTCCTCCCTGCACTGTATTGGGTTATATGCCAACACTTCTATGTGTGGTGAAAGGGAGGTGAACGTGGAAAGGCATCTCATGTGTAACATCTCTATTAGTCTATAGATACTCCCACCTGCTTTGGCAGCTGGCTCACAGCACCCCGGGCAGTGACAGCTGTCCAGAAGATCTGAAAAAACGATGCAGTATTTGAAGGATTATAGAGGCATTTCTGGAGAGAAAGTGGAATTTGTCTTCTCCTAATGATAAATGCCAGCTGCCTCGTTGTTCCTCCTCATGGATGGCAAGACCAGCAGAAGTCTTCTCAGACTCAAACATGGCACATACTCTCATGCCTTTGCCACATGAGATGGCAGGATACGGCTACAAAGTCTGTGTATGTGGGGCACTGTCAAACACCCCTCAGAAAAGCACTTTTCTTTAAGCCCTGCTACACTGATCCAGGCAGCTAATGTATATTCCAGAAACACCCTGCCCCAGATTGCAATGTCTGGCCAGATAAAATGGGACAGAGAGTTAAGAGAGTGGAAAAACCCAATGATCTGATGAAGGCAGGTCATTAGCTGCCGTGCAGCACCAGCTGTATATACCAGTGCAGCACATGAGGCTGCAGGTGAGGAGTGACTGCTCCAGCAGTGATGCTTCCTTATGTTCTTAGCCCACAGTCAGACCTGAGACACATTGCACAGCACCCAAAAGGTCAGGAAAAAAGGGGCACAGCAAGCACAGGAAGCTACAAATGAAACATCTGTGGCTGCCGGGGTGCGGTGACTGCTGGACTCATTTTCTGCCAAATATAAAAGTTGAACCATAATCCTCAGGTGACAAATGAATGGCAGATTCCAGCTGTCAGTGCTTGAAAGCATCTGCCTTGTCACAACATTTGCAGTGCAGATGGGGCAGTTGCTGTTATGTGCTAAAACTTTCTTAAATTTCCTTTTATTCTGTCTTTATTAAACATATTTTTAAAAACAAATTCATGATTTAGTTTGTTTAAAGTTATTTTTGTAAAATATGCACATTTTCACATTATCATTTGAAAAAAATAAAGGTTACATTCAGACACCTGAACTTCTATAATGAAAAGTCATATCCCAGACAAGGACATGATTACTGGATTTGTCCAGATGGCTGTTGGACATATGGTGGCTTACCTGGTTTGGTCAGCAGGTGGCCTCAAAGCTAGATTAGACACTGTACAGCCGATTTTAAGATGTCCTCCTCTGAGCATAAATAACTATTTGAAATAGATGTCGTCATCTGCCAAACTACGAATAAAAAAATAAGCACGTCACTTTGATGACAAATTATTAATTCTCTCCAGACTGCTCTGATGGTCAGCTTGAAAGCTGCCAGAGGCCTCCTGGCTTCCCCGGGAAGCATCCCTGCTAGGATGGAAAAGTCAAATAACTTGAATTAACACTCTGTAGCTGGCATATAGTGGTAGTATCAAGCAGCACTGGAAAAGACTGCTTAGTCATCACATTTAATCCTCTCAAAAAACGTGTTGGCATCTCAAAGAAAAAAAAAATCAGCATTCATGGAATCCAATACTCCAATACTCATCACATTGCATGATTCTTCCATTGAGTAATTTGTATCTTTGTCTATTCCAAGAGAGATAGTTTTAAGTCATCACTTTCATTCCTTTTTTTCTTTGCATCTGCAGATATAAAATGAGTAATTCATTGCTCAGATGTATGAACTAATGTGACTAATCTTTGTCCTATTTATTTTGAACATTTTTTCTCAAAGACTTGGCTAGTCTGTGTTCAAGGATATTGCATGGATGATTATTTCTGAGTCAGGGCAAATTTTTATTTGTGGCACTATAAACACAAGGGAAATTCTGATGATCAAATTATCAGGAAAAAGCCAGACGTCTGAGAAGAAGCAAAACTGAGGAGGACAAGCATTGGGCTTTGATAGAGACTACAAGGCACGTGCAGCGCTGACTTTTTCCAAATATATTTCATAAAAGTTTTATTACCTAGCTAAATCAGGAGCCATGTGAGTGGCTCTAGCCAAGCTATAAAAAAAATCATTTTTTTCTGTTACCTTTAGGAGAAAACTTTTGTGATATTAATATAATAAATCAAAGATATTTCCATGAGAGTTTCAAGTAGGTTTTTTTTTTCTACGTATTTCTTTATGAACCTACATTGATTGCTGTCATACCATATAACAAAATTACTATTTGCTAGACAGGCAAGTAATATGTATAAGACTGAAAAAAAAAGGCATCTTGGACTCAAGTAGGTATCCAGCATTCCACTTTTCTTTTTCTTTCTGCCTTGTACATGTGGATCTTTCCTCTCCTCAGCTTTTCTGGTACATATTAAAAAAGCAATAAGCTCCCAGCTTGCCACAGTGTGAACAGGGGTTAGGCTTTTCTCAAGCCAGGTTATCTTTCAACAAGGAATCTGGTGCTGTTCATCCTCTTTCTGGATCTCAAAGTGCTGCCAGTAGAGTCCACTCAGATGCCCTGTATTACTTCAATGGATAGCGAAGGATTTCCAGAAAACCTAGAGCTGGAGGTAACAACAGGTCCCATTCTGAGCACTTGCTGAGCAGGAAAAGGGCCAGGGAGTGCTTCTATTTTCCAGCAACCGCTGTCTGTAATTCTTTAACAAAGGGTCAGCTGTGGAAATTAGATTCTTTGACAAATGTTAATATTTGTGACTTTGTTGCTGAGTAACTGGTTAACTGAATCGCTTCTGCCTAAGCTTTTCACCAGTGCAGGGTTTGCCAGGCAAGTGAAGGTTCTCCTGGCATCATGTCAGAAGTGAGAGCAAGGAGGTTTCCCTGCGGATTTTTTTCATGTGTCTGAGCCCCCTTAATGTTTAGATGCTAATGTACCTAGCCTTTCATTTGTTATCTGCCTCAAGGCAAAGCTTGGAAATGTGCTAAAGAAAAAATGTAAGATATTCTGAGAAATGATTAATTCTGGAATAAGTGTAGTGAGTTTCATCTTGTGTTTGGCCACAGTCAGTCTTAGTGACTAACTGCTCCAAGAGAACTTTCCAATTGTGCCTCTTGAAAAGCAACCTCTTTGAATTAATTCAGCATCCTCTATTTTGATTAAGTATGTGTCAGCTTATTGTTACTGTGACAGGGAGATATGGGGCTGTTTGTTTTCCTTTTACTATTATGCAAACAAGCTAATTATGACTCATGCACAATACGTGCCCTCAGTCCATGATAGGGGACATGAATGATAGAACATTAACTGGACTATGCATAAGCTACTTTTGTGGGCTAAGCAAGCAGGGGCTGAATAAAGCAAGCAGGTACTTTTCTTTTTCTAACATTTTAGCACTTCTTCCTTTCCAAGGGAATCACTTCCAAGGAAAGTGATGTTTCACAGCTGATTTTATCCTGAAATCTAAGAAATAGAAAGAGATGAAAGAAAAAGAGAAGTCCTGTATAGCATAGGCATCACTATCCCAATTTGATAGCTCATCCTCATTCTTTGATATCTTCTTGTAGATGTTGTATTCAACTTGCATGCTGCATGATCTCCACTTGCACTGTGGCTCTTGCTAATGGGACAGAAGTTGAGTCCTGCCTAGCTACACTCTTGCAAAAGAGAAAATATCAAAACACATGATGTAGTAGAATACCTTGTGAACCACAAAAGAAGCTTATGTTTTCTTTTCTGGAAAAGGTGTTTTTTCTCGTTGCCATTTGCTTGTGTCCATTGACCATAGCAATCTACGTCAGATAACAAACCTACCACAGGATGTTTGAATACACAGAAGAAAAATAACACAGGAACTTGCAGAAAGAACAATCAGGTGCAGATGGAGCTGAAGCAGAAATACTGGTGACAGATGTTCTTCCTGGCCTTCTGGAGGAGTACACTCTAGACAGCATCTTCATCATGTGGCATGACATCTCCTGCTTCAGGGAGGATAACTGCACAATGCTGCCAAAGAAGGTGAAGTGCTGCAGCCCCTCTGCCTGTAAACCTGTTCTCTGTAGCGCAGTTGATCGGCACAGGAATCATAAATAATGGAAAAGTTCCTTGGAGAAAACCTGCACCATAAGATTATGCTGCTGACTTGTGAAGCTTGGCAGCTACTCTCCTTATAAACACCTTCTCCACAGGGCAGTCTATTGACCGGTATATTGTAAATGATGAAGGAACTGAAGGTGATTCCACCAGAAAAGAAGATGTGTTGGCACCTGCAGAGAAAGAGCTCTGCTGCAACAGGTGATGTTGTGCAAGGTGAGCTTTACCTGCCAAGAGAATTAACATGTGTTGTACTTTTCCGGGCTATCTTTGGCAAAAGCACAGATATCATTTGAAGAAAGGAGAGCATGCACCTTCCCAAACCTAGAGACTTTTACTCCTCCACCCCAAATTTCTGAAGATGAGGAGACCAAGAGAAGAATGCCCTAAGCAAAAGGAAACATAATTGCTATTAATTGCCATGGCTTTCTCAGTCCCAGGAAAGCTATTGCGAAATAAGTATATGCATTATTCACTGGGTAGATAAAAGGTTTATGCTTTATTATTATTATTATTCTCTTTTTAGTGTTTGCACTGTGGCACCTGATTTCCTTCTACCCAAATCAACTGATTGACAAGAAAATTTAAAAGCTAGAGGTTTCACTAGAATGACTAGAAGTTTCACACATTGGAAAAGTTTTGATGTCTATGAAAATTTTCCAGTGCGTCATTTATTCTGAATACTTAAAGGCCTTTTAGGTCCTATGGTACTGATAAACTATCTTAAATTCCTTCTGAAGTACAGAATCTAGATCTATTTTTAGTAGAAAAAAAAAATTCTTTGTGACTCAAAACCCAACTTTTATGAGCTTTTGTATGATGTGACACTCTGCTTTTTTTTTTTTTTTTTTTTT
>VZSV01000012.1:225587-307231 GCA_013398735.1 Nothocercus julius
GGAGATCTTCCAAACCCGCTTGGACACAGTCCTGTGCCACATGCTGTAGGTGACCCTGCGTATGTAGGGGGGTTGGACTAGATGATCTCTAAAGGTCCCTTCTAATCTTAATGATTCTATGATTCTATGATTCACAGGATTACAAAAATCACTGAATGATTAAGGTTGGGAGAGATCTTTGGAGATCATCTACTCCAACCCTCTGACAGAAGCAGGGTCATCTAGAGCAGGTTGCACAGGATCATGTCCATTTCCTCTACAGCCCAATGGAAGCAGTGAGAGGAGCCTTCATACAGTGGAATACAGGTCTTTTTTGTTTGTTTCCTTGAAAGAGGAAGAAGAGTGCTTTCAACTTTTGTAGCCTACTGGTCATTGCTGCAGTGTCATCTGAAACAGAAGCACTGAGAGGAAAGTGCTGAGTTGGTACCTCACGAAGGCAACAAGATGCTTGTGGAACTGGAGCTCAGCTAGCACTGAGTTCCCTTTCCTGAGAATGAGTCTTTCCCTAGCATTGATCCTTAGGATGTTGTGGTCATTAGGTTATGGTCTATTTTTTTGGAATTACATCACTTTCTAAGCTTCCCAGTGCATTTAGGTTGCTTTCTGTCACCTATACCAAGTCAAGTGCTTTCAGAAATGCTCAGTGAAGTCTGTTGCTGATGACAATGACCACTGACATATTTCCATCTCCAATTTAAAACTCACAGACATGAGGAAGTTCTTCAGATTCATTTTGCCTCACCATACCATCTTCGTTAGAGGGGCTTTTGGCTCCTTCCTGAGGTCTGATCTTTCTCCTGCATCAGGCATCCCTGTGCTGACAGCATTTGGGTCTGTGCTGCAGCCTCTTTCTGTTTCCCCTCTTGCACAGAGCTGTTCCTGAGTCTCTTCTGGCTGAGCAGCAGCAAAAGCTCAAAGGCACCAAAGAGGCCATGAAGCCACTGCTACTGATAGAATATGTTGTGTCTAACAGTCTGTTTAAATCTCTCTCTTACCCTCAGATCTCTCTGAAAGCATATTAGATATGGATTGGCATGAAACTCAATGCCCAAAGATAACCTGTGAAACATGCAATTTAGGCCAAGCAACATAGAATATTTGCAGCCACCACAGATTTGGTTGCAGATGTGCTAGTAACTAGTATCTCTGTTTCAACTGCTAGCAACTAGTATCTCTACTTATGGGAATCTGTAGTGAACTAGTGATTTGGATTTATTTCTTTAAGTCTTGAGGACTTTTCATTTGTGTACAATTCCTGGGACAAGACCCAGACCAGCATGTTCAACAAGTTCAAATGTGTAATAAAAAGATGGATGAAATGTACACCATGAGCACAGAAAGCTGCCCCATGCTCTGATTGTTAGAGAAATGTTTCTCTTTGTGTGTGCCTGGGTCTGAGGGGGTTCTAGATACACACTGCCTGCTTTGAGGTAGTGAGGGTAGAGGTGACAGCTGCACTATTTTCTTTGTTGTCTGGCCTGTATTATTTTATGTATGCATTTTTAAAGCAAGCTGCACACTTGTGACTGTCCGTCAACTTGGTCAGAGGCAAGATTTTGTAGAAAGAAGTAGGAGTACAAGGTTGAGCACCTGGGCCGTGGGACCAGACAGACGGGGCTGGGAGAAAGGGGGGAAGAAACGCTGACAGCTTCCCTGCCAGTTGATTAGTAGCCCCGGCAGGCCTTCGGGAGAGGTCAGCCTCCTGCTCCGATGCCCAGCAGAGGGGATCCACGGTCGCTTCCAGCAGAAGGAAGAGGAGGAAGGAAGGGGGGTTTGTTCGCTCACAGCAGCTCCTCAGGCACTCTGTGCACCAGTTGGATCCTGCTCTCCAATGGATCAGGGCTATACCATTCCTGCAAAAAAAGCTTCGTTTGCGTGAGCTTGACTCGGATGCATTGGTGTAGTTCCCAGTTTTGACATCCCCCTATTTGTGAGCTAGCATAAGCAAATATATTCTTTTGATCTTTCATGCAGCTCTGTGAAACTATACATGCAGCTCCATGCTTTCTTTCACAGATGTCAGATTCAGTTGCCACATGGGATTTCTTAGAAAAACTGTTTTGTGTGTTTTTAAAGGAAAATTACCCAATTATTTTGATGGAGTTAATGTGGAGATGGTGACCTTTCCATTCAAAGCTGTTATGCTGCAAATGTTCCAAATATGTTATGTGCTCTGCTAACGCTGCTGACAGGTTCTGCATGATTTATAGTGTTTATAAAGCATGTACAAGGGTTTGGGAAGACTAGGGTAGAAGAACTGGTATGGGATTTATTTTGCACTAACATGATAAATATACATTTGGACTTAGAATATTTTTTCTTTCTAGAAATGACTTAATGATGGAAGAGAAAATCACTAATTCATTAAATGAGTTGTTTAATTTTTCTTGTAAGAAAAATAAAGGCAAAGCATATCAGTAGTAGTTCATCCAATATGTACAGTTAGTCTGATCACTTTTAACAGAAGACTGATTTTGTTAATGCATGGCTTTCGCTTCAAAGCTAGCTTGGCTCTTGCTCCTTTGGAATACTCTAGGAACTCTTACATCAACTTCACCGGGTCATGGTATTGCCTGAGGCCACACACAGCTTGGCGAAAATTTCAGAATGAAGCCTGACATGTAGGCAACAAAGGCAGGTGTTTAAAAAGGGGAAAGGTATAAGGTTTCAAATCTATGCTACTGTGAGGATGTGAGGGATGATATTAAATAAAGCAAATACACAAGGCAAGATGCTCCTGTCCACTCAGGGTACACCCAGGAAAGTCTCTTCTTCAGCTTAATTTTATAATAAAACATCATGACTTGCTTTTAAAATATTTTCCACTCTTTGTAACTCCAGGTCAGAATCCCCTTTCTCTCCACCTGGTGCCTTGGCAGGACCCCCTGTCCTCCTGGGCAGTTTTGCACAAAGCCTTGGGCCTGCACTATGGCTCCAGTGTTAACCTGTGTAACACTGTGGGCTGAAGTGGAGCAGTTCCTCATTTACACTGGTGTAAGACGAGCAGAAGCAGTCCTTCTCATTTTGATTTGGCCAAATGCAGACCGCTGAGAGGATGCCTCAGACTCCCTTTGAATATCTACACTACACCATGGCTACCTAAACTGTGTGCCTGTAGCCTTTCCCCAAGCTCTGCCTGGAGGTTCTCCTGCAAGGATGGGTGGACTGATTTGTTGTTGGGTTCTAGATTGTGATAATGTAATGTTCACAGCCACAAATTTCCAGTCCAAAAAAAACCAACAAGATTATTTCTAAATGACCTTGTGGCTAACACTGCGTCAGCATAGACACTCTTAATTGCACCCGATGATTTCTTATTTGCAGGATAAGAAAGGGAGTTGCACTCTGTCAAGGCAAAAGTGCTTAGAAACGTGCAAAATATGTTTGCACTCACTGTAGAGATTCTTAGGGATGAGTGAGAAGAATGAGGACGTTTTTATAAAATGAATAGGATATCAGCATTTATCTTGTGCCTTTCTGCCTACCACACACAATAATAATAATAATAATTAATAATAATAATAATAAAAATCTACAAACATTTTATTCTCCAGCTTTTCACTGAGCCAGAACTTGCAAGAAGTACTCAATACTTTCATCGTTAGTTCTGCATTAGCTGCCATACTCATTTTAGAAGGCTCAGGGGAAAAACAAAAGCATCTATAAAGGCATTCTAATTTTTAACATAAGCTTGGGCTTTGATTGTAAAATGTATCTCATTTGGTCATCTCGGTTTTTAAACTTCATACCATTCCCTAAATTCATCACTTGCTGCAGCTGCTCAACACTTAGCACCTGTACATGTACCCCTGAGAGACTCCAGACTGAACCAGAAGATTTTATAGGCGTTGAGGCTAATGGCTAAACTTTCAAGATTTGTTTTTCAAATAAATTTACTTTTTTCCACATTATACTTCCAGCAAGCCAGAATAGTTATAGTTTGCTTATGAGAAACCTACCATAAGGCTCTTTAACATGGGGATCTAAAGAGAAACAGATTGAATTCCCTTTACAGAGTGAGACTTTTTAAAGAACAAACATTTAATGAGCATCTCATTTCTGCATTAAATACTAAAGGTCTTTAAAACACAGTTTTCAACCAATCATAATGTAGAAAAGTGAGAGATGGTTACATTGGTATTTCAATCTATACTTGGAGGCATTAGAAATTGAGTTTGTCTCTATGATTCATTTTTATTTTGTGTCTGTCTATATTTTATTTTTTGTTCTCTGTCAGTATTCTGTGTTTTTCTCCTGTATGCATTATTTTGTAAATCTTCTTATCCTTGGTACTCTGTGACTGTTTAGACTCCCTTCTGTCATACACAAAGATATTCTATTTATACTCATAGCAAATGGCAGAGGCCTTTATTGTTAGTAAAGCAAAAGTCAGTAGAAACTGAGAAGCAGACAGAAGTATTTAACACAGCTACACTGAGATGTCAAAAGTAGTCAGAATCCGATCCTGCAGCAAAGACTCTGTGGATCTGATCCAGATCCATAGCTGGATCCCCAAGGTGTGTATAGGACAAAGCAATGGTGGAAACCTAGGATCCAACACTTCTTTTAAGCTTCTTGACTTGTCAAATCGCTGAGGAAGAAGTAGAGTGATGGAAGTGTCCCAGGGTCTGTAAATGCAAGTTAGGGAGCTAAAATTCACAGCTAAGGTTTGGGAATCTGGGACTTGCCAGTACTTGGGCCTATCAGGCTATGCCGAAACCAAGCCAATCACTCATTTATTTAGGATAGGAATCTATATAAGAACGAGGTCTCAATCTATTGCAGGGTAGCTATTTTCCAGCTAAGCAAAATCCTCCTCATGGGGAAAATATGTTGGGAATAAACAAAATCAGAACTAACAACTATTCAGGCTCCAGGGCATATGCAGGTATGGCATGGCTTTAGTAGTCATTCAATTTGACCAAACATGCATTATCTATAGTGCAAATAATGGCAATAATTTTTCACCTATTGCATGAAATTTGTGTTTAGTTTTCCTGGAGGTGCTCAGAAACAAGCCTGTCATATCTTGGTAACAGCTTTCAGTGAGAATTTCCTTGTCTTGTTTGACTAAACACCTAAACAAGATAAAAGTTAAATGTCTGAAGTTACCTATATTGCCTTTTAAATGCTACTACATATAGCTAAAATTAATGGCAATTTCTTCAGAATGAAACAATTTTATCTATTGTATTTTATAATTTACAACCTTTCTCCTTTGTGGTTCCCTCACAACTTCTTATTTCACCTGTAGATATTCATTGCTCCAGAGATTAATGTCTATGAAATATTAGGGTGTTCATTGTTTTTCTTCTCAACGCCTTCTTGTACCAGAACAATAAATATCACTATTTTTTAAAAAAAATCGTTATTCAGAGACTGTAAGATGACTTCATTATGTAATATTAATTCACTGTGAATCACTGCAACTGAAGGGAGCATGAGGAAAGAGGAAACTATTATTAAGCAATATATTATCAAATGAACTGTAAAGATTTCCAAGATCTCTTTAGAGAATATTCCACATGAACAGTACTTTCCTTTCAAAGAATTACGATACCCATTTCATTTTTAGTGATCAAGCTGTAAACCATTGTTAAAATTCTCCATGGAAAATATTTTCAGTCCTTATTCTTGGCATAGCAGAAAATCCGCTCCCTTAGATTTCCTTCAAGGAGAAAAGCAACTGTGCCTTGGTATGACAATGAGATGAGATCCTGTTCTAAAAATCAAACTTCTAGACATGTTTGTGCAATATTTATACTCCTGTTTCCCCCTCACCTTTCACAACTTCTGCCATCCTCCAACAGAAATACCTTAATTTACTTAGAAAACCATACACATTTTAGTTTCCTCCAGGCATACTTTTTGAAAGTAAGTGCAGGTTAGAGACGTGTGTGTAAGATTAGATAAGAAGATTTACTGCCTCCCCAAGGGAATTAATTGAAGAATGTTCCATAACAAGTGCATTAGTCATCATTAGCCCCACCTCAATCTCAGCAGCTATTATTGCTTCTTTCTGAGTCTTTGCGTTTCGCGAATTGATGTGTACAGAAAAAGGCTTGTAATAACACTGGATACTTTACAGGATGGTTAATTTGCTGAGATTAGGTGTCTTCTCTTCAGAATCCCATAATGGATTGTTCTTAGCTGCTACCCAGATGCTTTGTCATCTGGAAATATCTTCACTTCTTCCTTTAGGATGAACTACTCACTCATGTCTGCTTTAAGAAGATTTCTGTAAGGCAAGGCAAAGTACTTTTTTTGCTAGGATGCAAAGCAGCAGAATCCAGAGGGTTGTGTGGTGGTAGAGAAAGGTATTTTTTTACAGGTTGGATCCTCACTCAGGTAGAACATTTCATCTTCTGTGCATATAGTGAACCAAAAGTCCCAAGGCAAACTGATCAGGTCGGGGAAGGCATAGAGGATTTTGTGATACTGCTTTTTTTCCTGCTGTCAGTACAAATGAAGTTTGATGCCAATGGCATCAACTAGATTTACATCAGTGCTGAACCAGTGCAAATGGGAATTAAGTAGAAATGTTTTCCTCCTGAGGCATCCTTGCTCTCAGTTTAATTAGCCAATACTTTCAAAGATAAATCTGCTGTCACCATGCATGGAAAAAGAGGGCAAAAGACAGCTGCCAAAAGAAGTAGTGAAATCCTATCCTACACTTTCTCACATCCTGCTTCTAAGAGATCCATTAAAGACACCAATTTAGAAGAAACAGCAAACATTTGCTTTTCTCCCTTCCTTTCCTTGCCTTGTCTTGCCATGCCTTCCCTTCAACTTTTGCAGGGTAAGTCCTGGATCCATTTTGAACTCTCCTGTCCCTAGATTCCAAATTTCAGTGGTGTTTGAAATTTGAGGTCTGAATGTTTTTATTGTTTCCTCATGGAATCCACTTTTTAACTCACACCTAGCACATGTTTCCATCTTCCATCTGTAGTAATGAAAGTTTAAATCTACCTTTTGGGCTTCTAGGTATTCTCCTTTGTCTCCTTTCTTCATTTTACACACGCTTGGAATGACTCCCAGAGCTCCTAAAATTCTACCTGTCCCAGTCAGATCATCTACATCTGCTAGTGACTGCATTACAAACACCTCTCTCTCTATCTACTCTGACTTTTAAAATTATATAGTAAATACTCAGCACCCCAGAGCCCTATAGAAAGTAGTAATTCAATGTCAGGTAATTCAGGGTTCTTAGGTTCAGGATACTGACTTATGCAAAGGATTCCTGTGTGGTATATGAAGGATATACTGTGTATCGTGATGAGAAATACTTCTCTTATGGGAAAATTTTGTGACCCAAAATTAAGTGTGGATTAATGTCATGGTGTAAAGTATCAATCTGCACCTGCAGTGCTGGCAGGTTGTCAGGATGTTCGGAATAACTGCACACTATTAAACAGCATTTGTGTGGTTTTGCCAGACAACTGGCTTAATTCATTATCTATTCATCTGCCTTGAAACTGGAAGCATTGCCCTGACAACACTCTTCTACCAGGTGTCCTCTAGGAATCAAGGGGAAATATGCCTGTATCCTACTATTTTGACTTATTCCCCCTTGTGTCTCTGGACGAGGTGGGTGTCCTTTGGCAAATATATTTTTGATGAATTCTTCTTCTCTTCCTTCTTTCTCTCTTAGAGCGAGAAGCCTGTGGAGCTGAGGATCCATGACTGCAGGCCCTGACTCAATGCAGCCTCACCTTCCTTTTGCCCTCCAAATGCTACTGCCACACAAATAAACACTGATTTGACAAAGGTTCATAAAAACATTTGACAATGCATGCTAATTCCAGATATGCTTGGGCTGCCATTTCACTGGCTTGTCTCTATGCAAACGCTGTTAACTGCGAAGCAGAACTGCACTGTTGTCTCCACGCCTAAGCAAAGCTGCAGCAGCTCTCGCCACTTTGCTCTAAAATAAAACTAGGAGCAGTTTGAATCAACCCCCTCACTAAAGCAAACATTCTGGACTCTGGAAGACAATACTGTCCACAGGGAGTTATCTGAAGGAAGCATTCCTCATACAAAAGTCTTGGCATCTTATTTTTCTTGGTCACAAAACTAGGTTTTTGTCCTTGAAAACTTTAAATTGCCTCATAATCAAAAGAAGCGGTTCTGTGTCACAATTTAAGTGTAATTAGTGTTGCCAATAGAATGCTTTTCTTGCTGTTTTGCTTTTTACATCTGTGTGTGGTTTTACCATTATAGGGTAAGCTCTCTCATCTTCTCTTGGTGTCAGTCTTTGCTGAGATGCAGAGAAGACACTTTCTCTCATTGACTTTTATGGCAAATTAATCATTGCCCATTCATAGACCAGGAGAAGCTAAGGAAAGGGTGTGTCATAATCTCTGTGAAATGAGTGCTATCTCTATTTTGCAGTCTTTGACAGTCTACCAAAGAGAGGTTAATTAATTGTGGGTGTTTTTTGTTGTTTTTCTTTGTTTGTTTGTTTGTTTTTTTTAAAAAAAAAGTCTCTCATACTCAGATGGATGAGCAACACCCACAAAAATCCAAGGAAACTCAAATATTGCTCTGCTGTGTCAGCTCAAATACACCTCTCAGGGACTAGCCTGCAAGCAGGATTTTGTAGGCTCAATATGTTTTCATTGCTGTTTTCTAGAAAAGATAGATTAATAGATTTTAAAAGTGCAATAAATGCAGGTGATTATCTATTGTGACCTCTTTTATTACAGGAACCATAGATTTTACCCAGTGATTCTGGCCTTCAGCCTAACAAATTCTTTTCAGGCTAAGGCATATCTCTTTGGAAATACATTTGCTCTTCAGTCAGAGACTCTAGCAAATGGTGAATTTACCACAATCCTTAGTAATCTGTTCCCAGTGACTTATTTGCACTGTTAAAATCTTACACTTTATCTCTAGCTGGAACATTTGCTGAATCCTAAATTCCAGCCACTGGATCTTATGCTTTCAACTACTGAAGAGAAGACTCTAGTAGTAGCTCTCTCTTCTTTACAGAGGTACTTGGAGCAAGGGAGCAAGTTACCGCTTAGTTTCTTCTTTCCTGTGCCCTGTACATTGACTTCTTTCCAATTCTTACGGTAAGCGTAGGTTTTACATGCTGTGACCATGTTGCAACTGGATATTCACATGGTTATGTCTTCCAGCCTGGTATCCAAGGCAGGGCATAGCCCATGGCAAGCCACAGTTCGGTCTGAAAAGCTGAGAAATACATGGTCTGGGCTGAGTTGTGTGTTGCCATGGCCTAATTAGTGGCTAAATCAGCTTCAGTAGGTTTGTAAGAGACACCTCCACTGACAGAGAAAAAGCAATACGGTCCTTTCAACTCTTTTCTGAAGCCCCTCAATATTTTCAAAAGGGTTTTTGAAGGATGAGCTCTTCCTTCCCTGCTGCAGTGAAGCAGGATTGAGGCTGATCTGAAGCCCTCTGCTCCTGCGGCAAATAGGAGCACTGGGAAGGCAACTTGCGCTGCCAAATTGAGGGCCAGAGCAGGAGAGGACTCCTGACAGACTTTTCAAGGGATGAACAAAGAAAAACGTTCACCCTCCTGAGGAGCCATGCTCTGGTCTCAGCTTCTCCGTGGAGAGCAGGAAGGAAAGGAAGAGGACTTTCCTGTCCCAAGAGCTGACCGGTGCATGGCAGCGACAGGGCACAGCACGGGCAGGGAGACAGTCCGCATGGTGCAGTGAGAAGGAAAGGAGGCGACCAAGTGGTCCATGCACCACAGAACACCGGACACCTCAAGCAGGAGACCAGGGAGCTGGAGACTGAAGCTCTGGAAAAGGACGGAGGGAACAGTAATGGGAAGAAGCAAAAGGGGAGCCGAGGGAAGGGAGGTAAGCGCTTCTGTGGTTGCTGAGACCCCTGCAGGTGTAGCAGGTGGCTCTGCAGCCTTGGAGGGCCCTGAAGGGAGCTGGGCAGAAGTGGCTGCTTGCGCTCACGTGCGGAGGGGGTCCGCGCTGAGCCCAGCCTGCCACAGCAGCCAGGGGGGCCGCTGGGGCTCAGCAGGAGCGTGTGCTGCCAAGGCCGCTGCTGATCCCTCGCACGCATTAGCAGAGAGGGTTTTTAAGTCTCCCTAATGCATTTTCTGTTAATTGGAATAATATCCATCACCATGTCCTGCACAAACAATAACACATTACAGACAAAATATCCTGTTATAGTGGATATTGCCCTCCCACCTAAACTGCTGCATGTGTTTGGTGCACTACTGAACAGGCCTCTCCCCAGAAGGGGCTGCATTTTTGTGATGGGTGAAGTGATTCGGGTATATTTGCAGAAGGGCCTGCCCTTTCCTCTGCAGCACTCTGGCAGTCCTTGAGATACAAGGCAGCGCGCTGTAGGAAAGCTTGCTCTGCATGGTGTATCAGCTAGCGGCAGCATGTGCAAAGGCATGCCCACAATTTCTCTTGCCGACTTGCTAATTTTGACATGAAGCGCAGATAGGCTCTGCTTTGAGAACTTATGGAAAGGCATTAGCTAATGCAGCATGCTGAATTCCTTTGGAAAGCCAAGAGCCCTGTCCAAAGTTGCTTAAGATAACCACATGTTTAAGTGACCTAAACGCTTTAATAAGTGGCACAGCAGTTTGTGAATAGCTATGCTAAGTTCTGAGTGTCCTTTATTCTGCTTTGGCTCATTTCCCTGGAGAGTTCTCACTGACTTCAAAAAAGAAAAGATCTGTCTCATTACTATTTTGAAACTTAAGTTTTATTCCTTAGTCTAACAAATCGTAGGCTGATTGGTCGGTTTGACGGACTGTAATTTATTTTCCAGTCAGCACTTCCTAGCTCTTTATGTGACTTGACAGCACATTTTTTTCTTGATAAAACGTTTTAGGCAGAACTAAATAAAAGGAGGAAAAGAGGGAGGGAGAGAAGGTGCCTGCAAAGTGCTGGAAGCTTTAGAGGAATTCCTCTGCGGGAAAAAACAACAGGGGAAGGTACCAGGAAACAAAGTATTACTTTCCAGTTCCACCATTAGCCTGCCACCTGTTAGCCCTGATCATTACCCGGGGCTGAGGGGGAAAAGGCTAATCTCTAGCACATTTATATCAACAAACTCCAACAAAAAGCTGCCTAATTATCCCATTGAACCTGTGTCAGTTTTAAGCCCAGCTCCGTTTTGCCGGCTGGCCGGGGGCCAAGCCCAGCAAGCTGGGGTCCGTAAGCTGCATGCTAATGACAATGTCCGTTCGTTCCAGGAGCAGCATAATTGCCAAAAGCAGTTTACAGACTCACTATTTTTATGGTCATATTTCAGATGATGAAGTCAAAGGTCAGCCCAGGGTTTACTTGGCAATGCATTGGAAACAATTTATTTAGCGGAGAGATTGCATCTGATGATAACAGTGGGGCACCTAAAATAGCTGCCTATTTTTCCTGGCTGTCTTGGGTTGTCAGGGCAGGATGGCTGATGAAGGAAACAAAAAAATGACAAAGATGGACCGAATATGGTTAAATATGCCGAAGCTCTGCTGCGCCTGTTCTCCTGCTGCAACGTTGCTCAGTAGCCAGCCAGATTCGGTGGTGTGGCATGCAAGGTTGCAGGATTTGCTCTCTCAGCGCAGAGAAGACATAAAAGAGTGGGTCCAGGCCCTATATCTGATCTCAGCTGTAAAGTTGAGGTCTGCATTTTGGTCCAAAGATGAATTTCCTCAGGCATTTCAGCTGACAGGGAGAGCAGGAATCGTAGTTTCTGTGTTTTTTAGCTTGGCTCACTGCAAGGGCTTGGCATTGGGAGTTGAATCCAAATGTATCCAGAATGCAGAGCTATTTGGGATTCTTTCCTCCCATTTGGTCTATGATTACAACCGATCTCAGTGGCAAGGATCAGATTTGGACCAGCACTTTCCCATGCCAGCACTGATGGTTTGGCCCTATTGTCTCGATTCAAACCATTTCAACCCAGAACTTCTCCAACCGTGCTTGCAGGGACAATAAATCACACTTACAAGTACAGTTTTTTAAAAACATTAAATACTCAACTCTCTCTGTTCATTGAAAAATTAAAAAAAAAAAAAAAAAAAAAAAAAAAAAAAAAGAACCAAAACCAGAGAAGAAGTTCAATCCTTTACTTTTTTGACTAGTGGCAGAACTTGGTAGTGATGCCTTTAGGGAGAGCTAGCATAAGAAAGCTGTCAAGAGAGCTCTGTTTTCTCCAAATGCTCTCAGAGCAGTGCGTGAGTTCTGAATTAAATGCATGCTTAGATTTCTGACTCCTTGTGTCACAATTTCCACACAGAGCTGCCTCTTGTGCAAGCAGCAAACCTAATTACAGCAAGTCCCCTATTACAAAAGGCAGGCGGGGCAGCAGCAGGGCCAGCATTGGCCAGGCTGTGCCTGCAGTGCCCTACGTGGCACGTGGCACGTTCACTGCGCGTCTGCCGCAGCGGGAAACGCGCCTCTCGGTCAGTGATGGGCACAGCCAGCAGGTCTGCTCTTTCAGGCAGATGTGGGTTTACAATGATGTTCCTTAGCTACGGGGACTTGGCGACCAAGATGTGCATATACAAGTAAAGCAGTAAAAATATAATTAGCAATGACATGAAGAGAAAATCACTGTCAGTTGTTATTAGTTTGGTGGTGACTCTAAAATGTTTCATTTCTAATTTTTTCTTTTAATTCCTTTTCTGCCCATCCATGGTGGAGCTGTGTCATTTTAGTCTGTGGGAGAAGGAAAGTAAGATCTATGCATGTTTCTGCTCCCGTGGTTTCAGAGGCGCCAATGCGCAATTCCCAGCAAACACAGCACTGTAACTGTTTGGGTGGGCATATGAAAGGAGAGGCAGTGAGCACGGAAAGAGCTAAGCTGCGTGCATAGATGCAACACCACACTGAAAAATAGACATCATTTTCTTTACAGCCCAATTTCCAGTTCTTTGGTAGGGTGACTGAATGCCCATTACCCAGCAATCTCTTAGGTAGGAAATTCAGAATGAAACTTGTGTGAAGTACTTGTATTTCAAATAGCATCTTCCATGAACTCGGACCCAGACATCTCCATATCTGTCTGGGATTGGAATCCAAGTGTTGTCTCTTGTCTCTGCCTCATATGACAAAACTCTGTGCTGCAATAAACACTAGAAGAAGTTTACCTATTGCAGGGAAAGCACAAGTAAAAGAAACATGACTCAAAACTCACATATTCCAACACAGCTATGTAGTGCAAATATTAAGGGAAGGGCATGGAAAAAGTATTACTCAAACATTTCTCACAGCTTCACTGTGTATTAAAAACCAAACAAAAATAGCATCTCTCTTTAAACTACGGTTGAATTATATTTACTATAGTAAAACTATGGGAGCTTGGTGCATTACATAATAATAAAAAATGCCAGTTTGTTAAGTCAAATAGTAAAACTATAGTCAGTCTCAACTCTAACGCAATAATGCAGCAAACCATGCTGACTGAGCCTTTATTGTTTCTTCAGCATCTGCTGTTAGTTACAGCAGTTTTACTATCTACAGTTCAATATACTCTTCTGATTAAAACGCCTCATAGCTTTTTTTTATTAGATTTTTATTCTGTGTAAACCTGATTTACCAAGACATTGAAAAAAGGAGAAAGTTGCTTTGAACATTCACTTGACATCTCGAGTTGTTTGAAACATGCAGAAATAGGAATAGGACAATGTGAGGAAGTAGAACTCTTCTTGAACCTTCACTGTAGCATACAGAATTGCAGGGGCAATTTATCCATGGTAGATGCTACACATGTGGCAGAAACCAGTTTTCCTTGTGGCACCTGGTTCTGATCCCTGAGAGAAACAGGAACCAGACCAGCCTAGGCCTTGGTTCTAGCCAGCTGCCTAATTCTTGTGTTTCTGTGTTGCAAGTCGTAGCCCTGCAAGTGTTGTAAGAAGGTATGGAGCAATTCAAAGGGGAGTGATGGACACAAACCTCTATGGACTTCTCTGTCAGGACTATTGACTTATGTTTGAGCTGAACATTGTATTCTGGCTCAAAAACTGGAAGCATGGGTTAGTTGGGTAAATAAGGGCTCAAAAATATCTAGACCTTTTGGATTCTCTGGCTACAGAATGGGAGACTCCACTGAGGTTCACTTAGCTCTTCCAAAGTCAATATGTGGAGTTCAGTGTAATGGGAGACTCCACTGAGGTTCACTTAGCTCTTCCAAAGTCAATATGTGGAGTTCAGTGTTGCGCTGTCTGTATTTCAGGTAAGTCCTTGAAACTGAGGAGTTCGTGGGCATTAGGAATCTGTTACTGTACTTCTTATTGAATTATGATTTTCCTGTCTTTAGTCAAAATTTCCTTCTCTTGGTTTGTTGTTGGCTAACTGTCATTATCCATCAACATTTTTATGTTCCTGTTAAAGTGCCCCATAGTGAAGTATATGAACTCTGCCTAACACTGGCTTCAAAGAAGAAACTATCCCATTGATGTCAAGGGAAGGGAAAGGGAACTAGCCAGTTACCAGTCTGGGAAGTGATCCTGAGGACGATTAAAACTGTTCCTGGATGTTACCTTGGTTTGGGAATGCAAAACTCCACAACAGTAACGTTACCTTAGGTCATACCCTTGCTGTGAGTGTTATTTCACAGGGATGTGATCCCATTTATTATTTGATTCTATTTATTTCATTCCTCTGGGAAAATGCCAAAACGCAGGAGGAAATGTCAGTCAGCTTTCTCCTTCATTTTATCCTCTGACAGACCTAACGACATATTCTTTTGTATTGGGGGTAGTCCAGGGCACACATGGGCAAGTTTATAGCCTTCACCTTGAGCCATGCGAACCATACCTCTGCCTAGCAGGGAGCATCAGATGTGGTGCCCACTCTGCTCTCTATATCTGTCTGTGTCCCTCATGCTCCCCCAGGATGTCTGGAAGGCAGCATGCTGTAGCTGTTGATTTCGTAGCTGAGGGACTATGCAAATGGTGCAGGGAGCTAATTTGCAGAGAAGGATATGGCCAATAAATTTTAACAGGCATGGGAACCTGAAAACCATCTGCCTGGAGGAGGCTATGCCAGCCAAACTGAAAACATTCAGTGTCCTTTGGTGTGAGATGCTATCAATCCAGCAATATTGGAAACACCAGTCATATATTTTTGATACTTCCTTGTTTAAAATCATAGAGACCCCTTCCAGGAGCCTCAGTGACTTTTTCTGTTACCTTTTCTCTGGGGCCCTTCAGTTTTTGGCAAAAATAATAAACAAGTTTGTTATTTTTTATATGTAATGCTAAAACTTTAGAAAAGTCAAGATGCGTTTTTTAGCACCAGTGTCACGTGACAGCTGTGAAGGATCAAAGAATTCTTTTCTTGTTTGTGTCAGAAGAACTTAGATGGAGGAGAAAATCTCATTTACATTCTTTCTTTCTGCTTCGCTGCAAAACTTCCAACCCCCCAGCCTGTCCTCCTGTCTGCGTTGCTGCTTCAGATTTGAAAAAAACAGTATGTGGTGCTTCTGGTCTGCTCCTAACGAAAACAGAGATTCAGTGTGCCAGTGGACGCTCCGTTACATGTTTTCTGAAGTTATAAAGAAAATGACATGAAGTAATAAAGAAAAGACCTTTTTCTGCACAACAACCTCTAGTAAGATTGTTTTTCTAAATTATTTTATCCAATAAATTGATTTTTTTTAAATAAACTGATTTTAAATAGATAAGCTGGTTTTTTAATTCACATCTGAAAGAATATTAATCATGCAGCTGTATTTAATTCAAACATTTTCTAGCTCTGGAGCCATTTTATGTTACTGCACTACCACTTTTATTTGTGCTGTATATCAGATCTTAAAGAAAATAACGGTTAATACAAGGAATTTAAAGCCCAAGAAACCAACACAACCTAAGGCCAACTCAGAGTGAAGGATCAGCCTACCTGTAAGAGGCATGGACAATAAAAGTCAGGTTGCTCTTATGAAATACAGGAATGGAGGGGGTTGTGTTTGCCTTCTGCTCTATGCATCATGCCACTGACGGGCAGACTCAGCCTGGCGACTTGTCTGCATTTGAGCCCTGTCTTCTCCCTTAAAACGTCCCCAGATGGGGCTCTAAGGAGACTGCTTATGGGCCAAACAGCTCCCACGCACTCTCTCTGCAGGGTATGGTGGGGTTTGGAGTTAATTTCAGTAACTGCCTTTGCTCTCCGAGGACAGAGCTTATCGTTTGTCACAGAGAGGGCTTAAACAGGCTGAGCTGTGACCAAGACCCACTGGTGCTCCAGCTAATGGTGATAACATGAGAAAACCTTGCTACCAGGTTCATCTGAAGTGAATGTGCTACAGGATCCTCTTCCTCACCATCTTTGTGGGGTTTTTACATGGGTGGCCCCATGTAAACTCCAAAAGCTTATCTGCAGCCCAGTCTTTTGTTTGCAACTGCTTTAAATGGAGGGAGAGCCCTGTGCACTGACACCACTAAAACCTTTAAGTAAACAAACCTTTATTTCCTACATTTCCTTAATACTTCAGATCCTACCTTATTTTTTTTCTTCCTCCTAATGTTCTGCTCATTAACAGGTTCATTTGATTCCTTCTTTGGGAATTCACCACAGTTTACCCTCAATCTCAGGGCAGATAGTTTATAAGTGACCTGCCGGATGGTGTTCGTTAACTGCTTCAGTCCCAGCGGGACACTGATATACCCTTAATTAGGATGTGAAGGGAAAAAACTCCAAGTGCTCCAGGATGACTTGAGAAAGTTAGAAGAGAAAGCCTAGCTGTTCATCTTCCAAGGTTCAAGGCAAAAGTGTAAAGGGAACAGGAAGAAAATCCCACATTAGTATTGGTAATCTAAAGCAAAAGCATTAAGATGGTAGTTACACAACCTATCACATTTTCTCCATGGGTCGTTTATTTTTTTGTTTGCTATAATACATCTGAGAGTTTTAACACACTTAAGTTTTGTACTAGGACAGAATGTAAAAGAATTTAGCTTTCATTTCCTTTTTATTTCCCTTAAGGTACAGATACCTTCCACACACAGAGTAGAGCTACACTGCCTGCCTTGTGAAAACTACTTGTTTATTCAAATTGGGTCTTCCTGAAAGAAAAGAAAAACATACGAGAAAAAAAAAAAAAAATCTTACACGGTCAATAGGACATCAGTTTGCTGAACCATACAAAGTTTTGCAATGCACCAGAGTTCAAGCTCTAATATTCATTCCCAGTGACTTTCTTGTAAGACATTTTTGGGTTTGAGACCTTGACTTTGCACTCCTAGTTGAAGAAAATGACCCCATTCAGCCAGCAGTGAGAATGTGCTTACCTTTAAGCACCTTAACAAGTCCTGCATTCTTGCATAAGTGCTTTCCTGAGTTGTGTTTGTTGTTCCAGCAATAGGTGATATTATGTGTCTCCCTCTTGCTTTCTACATTTGGTTGAGATTTAACACACTACTGTACAATAATAATCCTGTAATGTAATAACATCAAGGTTATTCCCTGTAACACAGAACAGATGGTGGCACCCTGGAAAATGGTGCTTTATCAAGCAGTTCTGTCAGGCTTTGATTTTTGTTCTTATCCTTACTTCTTTGTGAGAAATGTTCTCCACCTTCCAGCTCTTTTTGGATAGTGTGACTTGATTGATTAAGGTCCCGTTTATGTATTTGCCATGGAGCAGTGGTTACATTTTCAGCCCTCCCTGGAAGGAAACAGGAATCCTCTCTCTCTCTCCCACTCCGAATCAGCAGGGCTTCAGTCTGCGGTCCCTCCTGTCTCTTGCTCTAGGCAAAGGATTTAGGCTTGCAGACACCAGATTCGGAGACTCCAGACAAATAGCACTGTGGTGCAAGGTACCATGATTGCCTTGTGAGATGGGCGCATTTGGGGCTTATACAAGAATCAAACTTGACTGGCAAAAATAAGTGGACTGTTGATTACCAAGGGTAGCTATGAAGTGGGGTTACAATTTTAAGGACCTCTTTGCCAAACTTCTTAAGCTCCACAGTGCTTATTGATGAGATCCCCCAGCTGCAATTACATGAACAGCCCAACGAAGCAAGGAAGGCACGTGAGAACAGAGCTCTGCAAGTATCTATTTCTTACCAGGTTTGCTATTATTCTGCAGGTAGCACTGCTTTATTCTTGGTACCTGAAGTGTCTCAGGGCCTCCATCTTGCACAACACAGTGTACACACACCTCTAAGCATCCACATTGTGCCCAAGCCCCTCTTCAGTGACTCTGATGTCTTTTTGCAGGTCTGAGCTACAAAGGACTCAACCACAAAGATCTACTAAGCAGGAAGGATGGATTTGTTTCAGCCACCTCTGCTTGGATATCACCAGAGTTAAGTTTTGCAAATGTAATCCTCAAATATTAACACTGGGCTCTGTTGAATCATCTTTTATTCAAAGCTCTTTAAGCATTTCCTGAACGTTATCTTCTTAGCTATCTCGTACCCAGGACTGTCTAAAGGCTTTTTCCTTCTTTTAACTGCCTCTGTGCTTTGTTCCTTGCAAGCATGCCACAGACCTGACTGTATTTCATACATTAAAGTCTGGAGGAGAGCATAACTCATATTTAATCTGTTCATTCTCTATTTTCACTGTCATAAGTTTCCCAGAGAAAAAGAAGCAGTAGCCCACGCTATAACCTCTGCACCTTCAACCTCTTCAGCTATTACTAATGGTCTTCTTTCTCTTTCTCCTTCCTCTCCTTGAGCCTGGTCTTCCTGGATGGGAATGACCTCCCCTCCACCCCCACCTTTTTTATGATTTCCAAGACATGCTATGCATGAAACTACAAACACCTGGCAGACATTCCAGGGAGCGATCTGTAGTGCGTCTCCTGCACTGTGCAGGCCTCTGAACTGAACCTCGTTTTAGGGATCCCCGAGGTCCTCTCAATCAATAATCCGTGTATTTTTATGAGAGCTGGATTACAGGGATTTGTGAAGGGGGTGATTAAGTAATGCATCAAAGAGCAGTTACTACTAACACCTGCAGCATTAATAAGGATCTTTTAATAGAAAGTGCACAATTTAGTAATAATCCCTTATTCATAGAAATACCTTCTGATTTATGTCCTCCAAAATAGACAATACTTTCCATATATCCAACTGGATTTAGATCGTTGTGACTTCAACATCTGGCTGAGTGATGATATCTCAACTATGCAGACGTCATGCAGGGGGCCCAAAACAGTTAGCTAAAAACGGGATAATAATCATGCTCCTTACATTGCTCACCACCTGCATGTTCATGCTGTGTGGAAATGGTTTCCTGTTCTGATCTATCTCAGGTGGTCATCTGCAGGTGCCCCAGAGAGACAGAGTGAGCATTGTCAATCACTGCCTGCACACCGGGGAAACCAGTAATAAGTCTTTTGCTGATGCGATGGGGTTAGATGCAGAATGAATGTTTGGGATGCAGCCTGTCCTGCCAGAGTGAAGGCCTCTGGATGCATAGGGCTGATGGATATCCCCTAAACAGACATTTTGAGAGCCTTTGAGCTTGAGATGGGAAGCAAATATAGACCTGTTGTTATAGAGAAGAGTCTCTACACAACTGAGTGCAAACTCAATGAGAAGTAGGTCTCTCAGACTAATAATGACATCTTACTTTTAGCAAACATTTGTGATTAGCTCTATGCTGGCTTCTGAAGCATGCAGAGTCATCAGGTGGTTCAGTTCGCTCACCAGTTTCCAAGTTTTGTGCCTATACTGGATTTTATCTCTGTTGCTTACCTTCCTCATGCCAGCGAACAGAAGATTGTTCAAAGCTATACCCATGGTAATAGGGAAAAAGGAATGTCCATTTTGCTATTTCTGAATCTTAGGCCCAGGTAAGGTCATAGTTCTAGCTGTTTCACACAAATTAAATGGCAGCAGGAGAAAGATTCAATTAAAAAAGCTTGAAGCTTTTCTGAAGTAAAAATACTACCACTGCAAACAGACAAATGTGCTAGATTCAGCCCCATTTCCTGCAAAAGACCTATCTCCCTTCATGAGTGAGATGCCATGGATTTTAATGGATTTAGACATTTGGGCTCTTCTCCAAACTCAAGAAATGTAGAAGCATCCTCTCCTGTTCCCATTTGGACTTCAGTAGGCCAGCTCTGGATATACGCCATCACGTCTAGGGGAAGACCAGATACTCAGCAGCTACTGGGCAGCTCGGTTAAGGGGTGAAACTCAGCATAGATCCATGCAAACCTCTATTGATTGCTTTTGTTTTGCTTTCAGGGCGGCGATCACAGTGATAGGTCACTCCTCTGAATACTCTATAAATAGTTGGAGATGAGAAAGTAATTATTCAATGACATGTAGCTGTTACTGTAAACAAAACTTTGATATACTTCTGAGTAGAGTCTGTTGGGAATGCCCAGACATTTCCAGATCCTGCCGTTTTTCTTGTCTGTTTGAGTGGAAAGCAGTTTTGTTTTGTTATGTTCCCTGTTGCAGCATACTGCAGGGGTCTAGTCTCCATAGGGCTAGAATTAGGTAGTATCTTTCTCAACCTCTATTTCTTTGAGAAATGCTGGGTTTAGTTTCTCTGGTCTAAGTGCAGTCAGTTGCAGCTCAGGGTGAAGGTTCACACTGATTCATGCTGTAGTCAGAATAGCTCTCCTACCAGTAAACTGACTAAAAGCACCACATTTTCTCAGCAAATATGAACCACCATGCTATTGTAGCAGGTTACGCATGAGTGCAGAGTCCTGTCATTGGGGAGCCCATCCATGCACAAAGGCAGAGCTTCACTGCACGTATATGAAGCAGAGGTCCAGATATCAACAGTGTGGCCATCCAAAAAACAACTTCTGCTCAGTTATGGGTGCCTCCACTGACTTCTGAGGAAAATCCAATGTGAAACTGAGGGCATAACTTTGGAGCTGAAAAAAGAGCAATATAGCCTCATGAGTGTCCTATTCTCCAAGTGGGACGTGTTCAAACAGGAAGTGTCATGGTGATGCAGCCAAGTTTGATCGAAGAGAAATAGAGCCCATTTGTTTCTTATTACCTACCTTGGGCAGAAAATTAAGAAGCTTATCCATTTCTTCCCCCTCGATGCCTCACTGCACTGCACATTTAGATGTCTCATACTGCCAGTTCAGTGGAAGGCCAATCTGCTCTTTATTCCACCCTAATTTATTGCTTAGAATGAAGGAGAAAAGAAATACCAGTAAAAACTTTCTGACGAATTATTATTTTAAAACTCCAGATTGTGGCAATCATTAAGTACAAAAAAAAAAAAAAAAAAAAAAAAAGAAAATTCTATTCTTTCTCCTGCCCCGCAAAAAACTCCACCGTATCTAGACTACTTCAGCCTATTTACCTCCCACTTGCAGTGGATATGTCTTATACATTAGTGGAGGTACTAGAAATGTGCAAGGAGGCCTAGGATGGACTAAGTCAACATGAAATGTATTTAATCATGAGATCAAGAACCTGTAACAGATAAGAAACATGCAACAAAGTGGCACAGAAGAAAGGTACTTGTCTTTGTCCAATACACGTCTTGCTGTATTTTTTCAAAAAAAAAAAAAGAGACCAAAGAACTGGAGAGTAAGAAAAAGCTATTTTTGCTCATTGGAGTGCAGAACATAGTCTAATAATTTAATTCCTCATCAAGCAGAATTTCCTGGTGGCTTCTGAGATGGCTTTTTTGGTGAGGTTTCTTAATTACGTGTTGTCTTTCTGTTCCTGTGGGATTATGCTCTTAGGAAGTCACTTGTTACTTTAAGAACTTTTGTTATGAGGCTGCAGAGCCACTGAAACTCTACTTTTGCAAATCAGGTAAGGCATAAGGAAATTTTGTTGGTTTGTGTTTTTTTAAAAAACTTTTAATGGATCTACTTTTTCTTGCTACTTTACCTTCCCTGCAGGTCACAAGATGTGCAGTGTGTTCATCAGTGATGCCTGCTGGAAGGCACACTGCTTGTTATTGCAAGTGATGTGCTGCTAGGCAGAAAGCTACGGTCTGGCTGGCTGGTGTTTGCCTTTGCCTTCAAGAAGAAACTTCTTATCTAGAAGCTAGAGGGAAAGCTTTCCAAGCTCACTGCCCTATGCAAGTCACCTAAAGCCTGCCACTCTCCTTGCATCTTGCTCTGTCAGTGGAGCCCATCCTTTTAAGACTCTGAGCTCCTTCATGGAAACCATTAAAAAAATCTCTTCTTGAACTAAAAAATAAAACAAAATAAAACATTTTTTTTTTTTGGTTAAAGACAGAGGAACCTTTTTTTCTTTTTTTGCATTTTAATAGGACTGTTGGATACCAACAGACTGAGACATCAAGATATGAACTTCATGACACCGTAGGACAAATAAAATGATAATTTCTATTTTTCTATCCTTTCTTTAGGTGGGATATAAATGTAGATGTACTACGTGAAAATGCTGAGAAAAGATCTTGAGTGTAGAATTTTTAGCATTTTATTTTAAATAAAATCTCTCTGGAACTGGCAGCAATGTCCAGTGTGCTTGCCTAATGCACACTGGAAGGAGATGTGTATGCAGACAAAGACTTCATAGGAGGGCGGTATCAGGAAGGCAGTAAGTGGGAGAACAGTGAAGGCAATATTTCGGCCCCTGCATAAAGGAAAGCCACTTTGTCCTGCACTTGAATAATGGATTCTCCTTACCCAAGCCCCCCACACAAACACACATAAATAGTAGAGGAAACAGGATCCAGCCCTCCCAAGAGGCAGCAAGTATCCTTGTAAAAAAACTGCCTTTATGGTATGAAGGAAGAGGAAATTCTAGGAGCCCCACCTGTACAATAAAATAGTTAAATTTACTCTGGGACCAAATCAATAAATCTTCATTTAAGACAGTTCTGCTGTTCTTCTTCCGTTTTATTAATTACTTAATAGTACAAGGACCAACAGTTACGGATCCACTCATCTTGTCTGGATTTCTACCCAAGTCTGCCATGGATTGGCACTGCAATTCTAAACCATCTACAGCACCAGTCCGTGCCTCAGTTTACCTACCTAGAAACAGGACAGAAATTTTGTCTAACTGAGAAGTGATGACCTGAAGAAAAACTTTGGATAGTTGATATTATACATCCAAATACATTGGAAAAGGACTTTTCAGTCAGTCGGCAGATTGACTGTCGGACTGAATCACTAATCGGTGATTAACACAAATTGGGGATCTGCTATTTCAAGTCCTTACATCAATTATATTACATCTGTAGAGGCTGCATTTTCACATTATCTTTACTATTAATAGATAAGATCTTCCCCTTCTGTAAAGAAGAATAACTCCGCTGACTTGTTTACACCAATCAAAGATGTAGCCAGAGGAAATGAGAGTAGGGCTCCATCCTCTAGTTGGATGAAGACAGTGGTTCGATGAAGGTGTATTTTAAGATACAGGATATCTCTGAGGGAAATGTGTTCATTTTAGGAAACCTCCCATTGACTTGGAACTCAATATGGTTAGGAAGGAACATGTGTTTCCAAGAAAACATTTCACATCTTGTCACTTTATGGCTTGAAGACCCCTAAAGATGCTTGATTTTGTTCACTTTCTAAAAGTGCATGTGCAATCTTTCCAGATATAACAACAGATTTCCCTTTTGTGTCTGTTTTGTTTTAAAGCCTGGCTTTGCTCTTTGCAAAGATTTCTTCTCCCTAGTGGGCAAGATAGAAGGTCAAATAACATGATATTTCCTATAACTCAAAGTTTAATCTGGAGTTTAAAATTCTGCTTCAATCACTGTAGATGAACCAGTGTTCATGGCTTGAGTCATGTGCAATTAAAAAGACAGTACTAAAGAAGTCCTGTACTTGCCCCTCAGCTCCTTTTTGGATGTTTATGATGACTTAATAATTCATCATAAACTCATTTAATCTGCCTAATGGCTATTTCAATAGCTATTTGACTAAGGTTATAGGGAGCTCACCCAATGGGAGGGTTCCTTTCATAGTCCCTGCACAGCAAATTGTTGCTGCCAATCTCAGGAAAAGCAAAAGGTCCAAACTACATTAGACTTTGGAATTCAAATATCCTGAAGCTTGGAGGGAGTTTCAGTTCTGGGGTTTTAATCATCTCCTTCTCTATTCAGCGTTGCTAAAATACCTTGGTCTCTTTTCCCCTGTGCAATAGGCTTCTACTGAAACATGAAGGCCTCCAAGGAATGAGGACTGATGTTATTCCATACACGGGGTTTCCAAGAACATCATAACAAGAGGAGATCATTTTGCTCATGAACACAGGTTGCCTGAGCTAAAGGTACTCCACCAGCTGCTATCTGTGTGTAGTCTGCACAACACCAAAGGGGATTCTCGTCACCGAGCAGTGCGATACACTCCTGCCAAAATCTCCTCTTCCTCCTTCACCTTTCTTATATAACCAGTAAGTTCCTTACTGTTTATATATGCATATATATCCTTTTTATTTGTAACTGTCCTGTTTGGAATATGTGATTCTTTGGATTCTTACACCAGATACAAGTAAGATAAATACAGTCATTGCAAAGTTGCATATATCACATTTCTGCAGATTCTTCTGGTGCAGGTGATCAGGTGAATGTCTCAACTGGACCCTGAAGTTAAACTGAGAGAAAGTTTATTGGTTTCTTTCTTAGTCAGAATCTTAAGAAATCTTTTCCAGATTAAAATAGTTGCATTGCTGAGCTCTTAAGAGTATAGAATGGACTTGGACAACAGAACCTAGCAATACTTTTTGTTTATAAATGTACTCAACCGTGTACCAAGTCATGTCCCTTTAAAGTCAAAATAAAGTTTGTTACACAGTTGCTTCCTAATCCCTAATGCCTTTTAATATTAAGCAGCCCAACCTATTTCTTTGGCTGCTGCTGTATAAAATGAGATCACTGTTGGCTGCAGAGGCATGCTAGAGTAAGACTGTTGAAGAGTATCTGCTGATAATAATTATATCTTTTCACAGTTGATAACACTCGTTAGCACTTCTGTAGCGCTTTTGTGCACACTCTCAAATCACTTCAAATACAAATATTTCTTTTTAATCCCCTCACCACAGCAGGGATGTCAGAAAAGAGCCTTGTTATATATTCATCCATATAATCGGTCACATAGCCAGTGAAAAAGCCAAGATGAGAATTCTCTGGCACTGACTGACACAACACAGACAACTTTAAGCTTTTATTATGATGCTTCCAAATTATTTCCAATATTTTCATGATAGTTTATAGCATTTTTCACAAATCTGCTTTAACAGGCAGATAAAAAAAGTACCAGCAGAATAAAAAAAACTAAGAGATTCAGTGCAGTGGAAAGCTATGTTTCACCTACAGCTCATGATTCAATGGGCTTATTTCAGCTGAAATGTTTTAAATGTGCATGCTTTATCAAAAATGCACTATGACTACACAAGCGAATACTTTCTACTGGAAATAGAGCTCCATGAAGCCCATATGATCTGCCAGCACTGTCCATTCTTTGTCCTGATCATGGACTCCTGCCTAGAGATTGGAAGTTGTGTTTGGTTTACTTCAAGATCCAATGTTTTAGATGCTAACTCAAACCACCTGTGTCTACAGAATGGACAAAGATCTCAGGCAAACTGGTCATCTTTAATGATCTTTCCATTCCTTCCCCTTTGGCCAGAAATACAAAGCCTCTTGGACTATCGCAGTGTCTCCACTCCTGGAACAACAGAAGTATTCAAGCACTGAAAAAAATGTACTGAAGGAAAAATGCAACTGAAAATCTTTTATTATTATTTTTATTACTATTATTTTTAAATAACTCCAGATTTTGTTTCAACTTTGACAAACTTACATAGAGTAATTTTGTTTAGACTGTCTGTGAAGCCTGTGGCACATAGTAAGAAAAGCTACTTGAATGGTAGCATTCCTGATGGAAGGAATCAGGTGCAGTTTAAATTATATTCAGAAGGTAAAGTTAACTGGGATTTTGTCAGTCAAAAATGTTCATTTTCCTTAAGAAGACTTCCACAGGAATATACTGCTCTTGACTCAGACATCATTGGGATTACACAGTATTAGTGCCTTTCTGCTCTAAGCACATCATCATCGGACAGTGCCTCAAGAGCCTCTTCTTTGAGCTTTCAGAACAGTGCTGCAATGAAGAACAGGAACTCTGGCCCACAACCAATGTTTTCCTCATGAAAAGTGCTAAGGGATCATTAAGGTCCAGCCAGACCAGACAAAATTCTCATTTTTAAGGCTTCATCTGAAACACCCACCCACTGTGAAGTGAATGGGCCTGAATTTATCTTGAGGAAGATAAAGGCTGAGTCAGCCCAGCTGGGACTTGGTCCTGTGGTTAGAGAAAAGCTAGGCACACCACATTTGAAGGTTAAACCACTAAGACATCCCCATGAGTTAAGGTAAACATACCATCATTTACCCTTCCTATCTTTTGCTTGCCAAAATATGTATTATGTGCATAGCAAAATATGTATATAATTCAACTACTGGAATATGGGAGATTTTTAAAAAGCCAAAGTACACTCTAGCTGGCTATATGCAGAGCAGAACTTCACCCTTTTTTTCATAAACAGTATGATGATGCAGCCTCAGTTTCCTAAGAAGATTTTCTAACTTTCTTCAGAAACAGTTAGGGTCTCTGCCAAATTACCAGCTCTTTGGGTACAACGGATTTTTCTCACCTCAGCAGTGCCACAGTACAGTGCAAACTGCTTCGTTGTCTGAATCTTCTAATGGGGAAGACAAATAAGGGCTCGAAAGATTGTTCTAAAGGGAATATAGGTCAGCTACAGTTAAGCCCGGAGAACAGAAGTTTTTCAGGCTTCGTGCCTAACAAAATAACAGGAGGAGAAACCAGGTCAGAAGACGTTGCCCTCCAGAAGCTCAGTCCTCCTACTGAAATCAAGAGGGAAATTATCATTGATTGCAGTGGGACAGGGACTAAGCCTTGGAGAGCAAAAGGGAGAAATACCTTTAGCTGGGCTGGCTTAGCAAAGCCTCCCCTCCTGCTTTCTTCTTGTTGCTTCTCAAAACAGTGTTCCCCACCAGCAGCTGTGTTGGCTCTGTCAAGGCTCGTCCATCCAAAGTAATTCACCTTGATCTCACCACTGAAGAGCTGATGGGAAAAAGAGATCAAGCAGTGAGAATCATGAAAAGAAACTGCATCCGCAGATGGAACTACATTCCCATTTTTTTCCATCTGCCTTCCAATACCCAATTGCTTCCCTTCCAATATCCTTGCAGCTTTCATGCAAAAACCAGTGCTGGTGATGTTCTGATGCTGGGCACTTTGCATACTTACCTTTATGCTTTCCCCAGGCTCCTCATTCCCTAGATCCATTGCACCATGTTACCTAATTTATTATCTGTGCATCACATTCAAAAAGCTTCAGCTCAAGTATAGAGAACATGTGCTGAATAATTTAGTTCTGGTTTAGCATTAAAAACAAAATACCCTTTATTTTTAGGCAAATTATTAAGTTTCAAGCTTTGTTTTGTTTTACAAGACATACATACATACTTGTTTTTACAAGACAATATCCGTTAAAATGGAGTATGTTTTCCAGGTGCATGGCTTCCTCTCTGAAAATGATTTCTTCTTTGAGTGTGTGTTTAAGAAACTCTGTAGCATCAGTTCTGCACACTGGATCCCTTCTCTTTTAAGTGTATATGAGTATATTTAGTTTAGCTGTAGAGACCAAGCAGTATACAAGACATATTCTCTACTTTGCGTTTAAATGGGTGAACTGCAGCAAATCCATCCCTAATCCTAGGCTTCAATTTTCTGAATGTGGAATGGGGATAAGATGACAAGAAAAGACATCCAATCTCCTATAAGAGCCACCTGGAAGTGCTGAGTGAGGGTGTTGGAGAGCATGTTGTCCCCATTCCTGTAACATCTCACAAGCTGCAGTGCAACATCCATGCAGGAGAGCCTGTCTGCCCTCTCAAAATTTGCCCCATAAATGATATTACCTCTCCCTACAAACCACATATCATGTCTACCTTCGCTTGCTGGCATGAAGCGGGAGAGCCCAGCGAGGACAGGACTCACTGGCGGTTTTGCAGAGAGCTTCCCCCGAACACGGAGCGCTGCCCACTCGCCAAGGCTGGAGCATCCAACCTTGTGCCCAAGGATGTCAGGATTTGTGCATCCTGAACAGCCACGGCTGCCCTTAGGCAGCCAACTCTGCTTGGGAATATAACCAGAGAGGATACCCAACTTGTTACTCCTCTTACCTATCCTGCAGGTGGGTTGCTGAAGTTTATTTAGGCTCCAATGCTGCCGGAGCCCAGGAGAAAGGTGTTTTCTTTGGGGAGGCTCCACAGCATCTTCCTCCATCCTGCAGCAGGCGCCTGCACACAGCTGCACCCAGCGGCCCCCCGCCTGCTGCCCGCAGGGTCCCAAGGCCTCGGCAGCCCTGTGGGCGCCGAGTTGTTCACGTGCAGCAAACTGCAGAAAGCTGTCATCAGGGGACGGCTGCCCCGGGAGCTGGGCTCTGCACAGGCGCTGCCCGGCTCCCAGCTGCTGCCTGCTCAGGTTTCAAAATCACCTGTGCCTGCTGCAAATGCAGGAACTTGCCTGTCAGCCACTGCCCGGTAATTGCTCCATACTCATCTGCACCTTCCCTGTCTGCATCCCAGTTGCAGCTTAGCAGGTTTTGTCCTAGGTGTCTGAAAAACAGGCTTCTCTTGGTCGAGGAACGAGCCAATTGACATAACATCTGGGTCAACAAGTACTAGCAAATGCTCCACACTGGGTTGGAAAGTCTGACTGTGCAGGTTAACTAGCTGTGCAGACACACACGCTGTGTGCACAGCCCGGCCCTGCTTGGCTCTGCAAGGTGAATGCTGCAAAGGACAAGTCCTGCCTCCAGACTGCCAAACAGAGCTGTAAGATGGAGCAAAAAGAGGCTGCACATACCTGTCCCTCTTGCAAATATTCTCAGGTGCAGCTTCCAAGTGCCACAGCTTTTGCCAAACAAACCAAGAAAATGCAGTACTGAAAGTTGCTTCTGTCAAACTGCAGGTCAAGCTTTAGCCTTTCTTTAATTGTATTCCTGCTTTCCTGATTAAAAAAAAAAAAAAAAAAAATCCCCTGGGACACTTGTACAGTCAACAGAAAATTGGAGAGGGATGGTCTCCCCATTGCTGCTATCATTAAGAAAAATGTGTTGCAAGCATGAAAGGCATTACTCCCGACGCAATGTTTCTTGTATGAAAGTGTCTACCTTTCTGATTGTAAGGGAGCTATGAGACAAGGCTAACACAGAGGCACTGACCAGAACAAACCTTTAGCATAATAACTCCAAAGATTCTCCACACCTTGCTCTACAGTACTGGTTAATTTGGTCAAGAGGTGACCCTGGGCCATTTCCTGAACAAAGAGCTCCAAAATTCATGCCTTCCTTTGTCCAGAAGCTCTTCCCATCTCTGTCCATCCATACCTGCACATAGCTGGATCTCAGAAAGACCTTCCTTAAATGGAATGATTCTAAGAATGAATTCACACTATCAAGCTCCTGGGGTAACTTATACCAGACCCATTAGTCCACAAACCATCATCCTCTCAAGGGGAGACTGCACAGAAAAGGTAAGTATTCAACAATATATCAGCTAAGCTGATTTAGACTAACATTAATCCCTGTTTGACCATACATTATAGTTTCCTGCTACTTTCCTAAGAAGCCAGTTGGAATATTATGATATTTACAGCACTACACTTGAAGATATCACTGTGGGCTAATAGATGGTGTGGCTAATAGTCATCCCCCAAATATATTAAATAGATGACAAGTGATTAAAGCTGTACCAGCACTGCATGCTGACTTCTCTGTTGACAGCTTTTCCAGACTGTTACCAAAGTTCCAGTCAATTCCTGCTGGAACTCTGGGCACTGGAAGAGCCTGAATGGCAGTATGGCATTGGCATATGTGTCTGTAAAGAAACACATATTGCCTCCTAAATCCTGTCTCGTCATGCTGGGTTTGCTCTAAATCAGCGCTGTGACCACAAAGGCTTGGCAAGTTGTATTGGTATTTTTCTATACTGCCACTGTTCACTGAAGCATTATTGTTATTTTTCTGGTTTGTTTATGGTTTGCTGCATTACTAGCTAATCCCTAATATTTGTCTCAGAAAGGGAGGGGGTGTCATGTCTTTATGACCTACCGGATCAATGCTATCATGTCTTTAAAGCTAGTTAGTGAAGATGTGGGCTATTATTTTTATTAGTGTTGTTTTTTTCATTACTGATAGCTTTGCTGAAAAAAAAGGCACAGTTGAATGACCACTAAGGAACAGCTTTTTTTTCCTGAAATCAGCATCATTCTGCAGGGAGTTGGCAAAGGATTTAGATGAGTCGCGTAGAGTAACTCTGAACACCTTCCAAATACAGTACTTTGGTGAAACTTGTTCATTACTTGTTTCATAAAGATCATGTGCCCTGTTATAAGCATCAAAACTACAGTCCATTAATCTTGGGACTTTTTTACTTCCAGTTTTACTTCCAGTTCAAATCTTAACTTGAAGTGGGAGGAGGGGCAAGGAACAGCCATCGAGGGTTTTTTTCCACTTTCAGGAGAATGGCATGTTCCTCGGGGAGACAGTAAATTGAAATTAAGGCTGTTTCTGTTGGCCTACAGGATATGCCTGCAAATGTAGACATATCGAAATGGTGAAAAAGTCTGTCTGTGCCCATTCATATAAAGTGAATGGGTTGTAATGTTCTCCAGCCCTTGGGAACGGTGGCTAGATTGAGGAAAGAAGGCAGGAAGAATGAGATGGATTTGACATAAGTATATTTAAGTGCACTGAAAGTTTTTTCTCCTCCCTGTGGTTTAATGGTATATTCCACTGGGGTCTACAAGGAAGAAAGAGAGTGAATCCCTACAGCTTTTCTTTTTAAGGATAACAAATCTTAAAACAGGTGTGAGCACAGAAAGATCCTCTTACTTGCTGTTTTTAAGTTCCTTTCAGCCAGCCAGCACTGTGTGTATTATTATCATTCCACAAAGCGAGTGGTGGAGAGAGGAGACCGGGAGGGGAAGAGAAGCTGGAAAAAATAAATGACTGCAAATGAATAATATGAAATAAGTATGCTGGTCATGCTCTATGAAATTTATTATACTGTGGTTACCAAGAAGACATATTAGCCAGAGCAAAAAGAGCAGAAAATAAGAGCTCGCAGTGCAGGGAAATACCTTGTTGCCTCTTGGCAACGTGTGAAACATGAGAACAAGCGTGACAGGAGCCCAGAGTGTTCAGGAGCTTCCACAGCCGCAAAGGAGGCTTGGGCCAAAAGAGCGCGCAAAGGTGTCCTCCGAATCTGCTTTCAGGGTGCCTGCTTGCGGTACACACTTTTAGGGGTGTCAAAGCGGATCTCTGGAGAATCTCTGATAAAAAAGAGAGGCCAAACACTGGCTGAAATACCTGTCTCTTCTTCCCCGCTTCCTGCCCGCCTCTGTCGGGAAAGGCGTAAGCAGACTGAACAGACTCATCGCCTTGAGGGTAAAAATGAGGTACTTGCATCTTTCCTGCCTGTGAAGGATGTTATCTGAAGTCAGGATGGAAACTCTAAGGCGTATTAAAAGCATATGAGGGCTCCCTGGATCTGTGTACTGCTTGGAAATGTTTACTGGGAGATTTTACCACAATTCTCATAATCCCAAGGGGGTCTTGAATAGTCTGTGGTTTTAAGGAGAGCAATCGTCTGAACTGCTGAAGTTCACAATATGGTAACTCTTAATAAACAGGAAATAAAATTAACTTTCTTATTCTCATTCCAAAGTATTTACTAAAGGGAGGAGAATAAAACCCAAAGTCCAGAGCAGGCTGCCCCGAGTGGTTGGACCTTTGAAACTTGGAAGAGAATTTTACAATCTTTGCCCGTATGTTTCTGCCTCGCTTTAAAAGTTTGGCAACTTTGCAGAGGTTTCCCCTTATAGTTGTGAATTTCATATGGAAATGTAATGGTTTCATCAGGAGTCTTGCATTTCAGCTGTAATAAAAGAAGAGATAGGAATCAAAGACAGTTGTTCCAAGGGAGTGGAGTCTATGGTGTATAATTACAAGTAACTCAGCCAAGGGCAGATGCTTGAACTATTTCAATTCTTTTATTACTCTCTAGAACACAGCCAGCGAAATGTTGCTAACGTTCAAGGCTGCAATTGCCTCTCTTGTTTTTTCTCCTTTTTTTTTTTTTTCCCTCCTTTTGTTCATCGCTTGGACAGGCAGGGAGAAGTCAGCGATCTTTCTTTCCCCGGACATAGCCCAGCAACAGTATCCTTCAGTGAAAGGAATTTTCACCTCTGGAAAGTTAACATCATTTTAATCCCATGTAGGATTTCATGGTTTTGCCATGATCTACCTGAGAGGGTTTTGGCTATGAACAGCAGTTGAACAAGAGAGACCACCATGATTACCTTGAGTCAGGCTGGAGCACAAACCCCAGGAAATATGTCACAGAAGCTAAAAACATCAGTTTTCAGATGCGACACTATTTTATTACATATAATCTCTATTTAATTGGTTGGTCTCTGTGCTACTGTTGACACAAATATAAAACACTCTGCTTGTTTAAATTTCATTGTTGTTGACACAACTGGGAAGAGTATTTTGAGTACGGATTTCTAATGAGGATTTTTCTTAGGCCAGCTAAATCAGACTTGGATTTCATTTTTCTGGTTTGTTTCAACAGTTGTCTCCATTACATACCATAATTCCTGCATACAGCTTTTTCAGCCTGGCATAAGGACAATAGGTAATTCAAATATCTATATTGTCCCTGCACCCTATAATGGTATTACAATGACAATTTTATTACTCTCATAAAAATTTTGCAACTTCCCCACTGCACATTGTAATTTCACCAATGGTTGTATAAGTTCTTAAATTATATTTGTACAAAATTGAGATGAATGGGTTTTAGTATTAATGCATTTCTCATTGTGTAATAGGATTTTTTTCCCCCTTTCCTTTTGCCAAGTCCAGAGAAAAAGCAACTCGGTTCAAGTATTTGTCAACTCCCATTAGAAATATTTAATACCAATAAAATTTATGGGTTTAGTTTCCAAAGGACACTGCCAGCGAAGTTCATGATTACTAAATCAGTACTTAAATACAACCATTGTTCACCTTATAAATTTATATATGTTATTTGACATATACAAAGTGCAGCCTTGTAGGCTGAGTCAGCACAGGAGGAGCTTTCTGCTTAATTCAAGCTTATATAAAAAGAGGACAACTCACTACCAACGAAGCAGCCACAACACGCAAACTGTTCCTTACACATTTCCTGCGTGCAATATGCAGCGTGAATGAAAGGAGCAGGTAGAGCTTGTTTTGTTCCATTATGCTAGATGTTGCAAATTATTTTAAGTCTCAAATAATCAGAGCTAGTGGGGTGACATTAGCAGTTTGCTGCAGATTTAGAAATAATGCTGCCTACTCTTGATTTTAAAGGAATCAAGCAATGTAAGAATAAAGTGGTAAAGTGCAAAATGCTGGAGTCCTTGCGGGTATTTGTTGCCAGTATGAAGTTTCAGTCTGCCCAGTCAGTTATCTCCATTAAATGTCTCATCAAAATGAATGTGCAGCAAAACCCGAAGAAGTGAAGTGCGAAGGTACAGTTTGAGTTGGCTGAAGTCCATGCAGCTGTGATGAAAAAGATGAGGAAAAAAGAGATGGCATCAAGGGAAGGGTAAATTCTACTCTTGACATCCTCAGCACTGAAAAAGTATTGAAGTGGGGGAGTGGAAGAAAGATGAACATCTTGATTTTTATTACACATAAATGCAGGACCATTTCAAAAGCAATAGGATTAAAACAAGTTTCTATTCATGCTCTACTTGTGCTTGTCCTTTTAGTCCTTTCCGGAGCCTCTAAATTCAGTCAAATCCACCTGCACAGCACTAATGAATTTATCATTCAAAGTAGAGTCAAAGAAACTTTTTAAGTACACAGACTTTAACAGAAAAAAAAAAAAAAAAGGCTCAGGCAGGACAAGAGATCACTAAAAATATAAAGACAGCAGAGCCAGCCTTATTTGCAAGAAAAGCTTCTGCAGACATTTGTGTTTTCAATTTCGCATTCAATTCATTTGTGTTTTTATTCATCTGGCTGCAGCTTTTGATTTTTGGATGTTTCACTTTTGTTATTATTATTTGGATAATAATTCCAGCTTATCTGGCTAGGACACTCTTTTTTTTTTTCTTTTTGTTCTGCACATGAGGAGAAAAATAATTGCTGCTATAGCTCCCTGAGGCTTACTGAGTGCCTGGGAGAAAACAGCAACAGCATTTCATCTGAAAAAATGTTGCTTGAATGAAAAACAAAAAGTTGAAGCCACATGTTTGGAGCAAATGTGCTTTAACTAATGGATCCCAGTGTATTATTAACTCACAGTAACTCATAAATATGACAAGCTTTTTTTTTTTTTTCATTTTACACCAGCGTCCAATTAGAGCCAAACAACGAACCATCCCTCTCTGCCGAGCTGGTGTCCCCGAGCGATCCTTGTCTCCTGCAGAACTGTCTGCAAGTGCGCGCACGGGCTGCGCGGAGCGCGGGGCGGAGGGTGGCAGAAAGCAAGCTGCGAACACAAGCCGCGGTTTGAGCCGAATTCCTGTACATGACACGGAGAACAGAGCATCGTCCATCACGGTTATTGAAGCCGTGACCGGCAGCCATAAAGCTGACAAGGAGGAGGAGAAAAGACGGCTTGTTCTGGGCTGCAGCGCGAGGAGTGAGGAACGAGAAGGCCTAAAAAGGACATTATAAAAGAAAAAAAAATCATGACAAATTAGTTTGTATTTTTTGTTTTCGTTTCTGATACGCGGAAGGAAATGCTCTATGTTTTCTTAAGGAAGTGCAAATTTCTCCACTTCATCCATTCTAAATCCTCACCCTTAGGCCTTTTGTACTGAAGCATAAAGTTTGGAGGCCTTAAATGGTCATAACGTTTCCCTGTAGGATTTGGCCTCAGAAACCTACTAACAGTTCAGTAAGGCTAAAAAGGAAAACCGTTTTACAGCAATTTGGCAACATCCATTTATAGGGGGTTTCATATGGAGCATCAATTTATTCTCATGGTTTCTTTACCATATTTGATGAAATATAAGATGCAATTGGAACAAGCGGCTAAAGAAAAAAGGCCATAAACTTTGAAATGGTGTTGTAAAACACACAGTGTGTTAACGTGAAATAAGTTACAGACTTAAAAGAATTTACAATGGCTTGCTCATATAATAGTAATACAATAGGCTTGCAAGCTGCAGATGTTTTCTGGTAAATCTGGTATTTTAATACATGTTCTCCTTCACTGAAACTGTGACATTTGGATCTGGATAATAATAACTTAGTGACATTGGAAAGCCGAGTTAAAGGAAAACTAGTAAAATGGGGAGGGAAAGAAATCAAACGAAAATAGAAAGCTCAGCAATTGCCCATTTAACTGATACTCCAATTTATTTCTGCGTGGAAAAAGTGTTAGGCTTACAAGTCACTTGAAAAATTAAAATCCTTCTTTTTCACCCAGCTCATTGAGTGGCCCTAGTCCTGCAAGTTGGGTACGTGTTTCCCTGTGCTCTTCGCAGCCCAGGACAAATAGAGTGGGAAAGAGATTGTGGCCGGGAGAGGAGTTGAACCCCAGTCCTACTCTACCAAAATGTCCTCTCGTATGCAGATGCCACTCATGGCTCAGGTCCAGAGCTGCTGCAGGTGGCCATCACCACCTCGGGCCCCAGGCAGAGCCAAAGCTGCCTGTGCCAACAACCATGCAGGGTCATCCTCTGAGTCACCCTGCACAGGGCAGAAATGTCTTTCTGCTTGGGAACGGCTGTGATGATATGTATGATACTTCTGGTGGGTCTCTCCCCTGCATCCCTGAGTCAGCCGGAGTCAGTGCTGTGGGCACCTGTGTGCAAGGGAAAGACATGAGGCAGGGTAATCCCGGACCCACAGTGACTGCTGAAATCACTGCAGTTCTTTATATTTAGGGGCTTCAGTGGATGCACTGCTGCAACCTCAAGTACATATATATATATATATATATATATATATATCAACAATGATTTTAAGTTGAACATATGAAGCTGTGATGTGAGGAAAAAAAACTAAAAGGGATTAATCTTCTGCTGGTCTAAAGTAGCCTCACAGACCCACACGTGGCCTTGATGCTTCCCTGATGCTCTATGGCATACCCAGGGCCCTGGAAATTTCCCGCCTGGGAGAATCAGCCCCCCTGCTAAGGACTAGAGTCCATCTAAGAACAGGGTCAACCTGCACTGGCAAAGGAATTCAGGAGGCCTTGCATGCTGACAGCATCCTTTTCCCAGCAGTGCCAGTTAGAGTAGAAAGGTAATGTTTAGTTAATGGCTACCTTAGAAAAAGGCTCAGCCCAGGGCTGGTGTACAGCAAACTGACAGAGAGGAGGAGGAGAAGCAAAGCTGTCAGCCCTCAATAACCATCAGACTGAGTTGTTTTCCCTCCCCAGGGGTTGTATTCTCCGACATCCAGTTGGTGCAGGATAGAAATCTCATTCCTTGGAGGGGACGTCTTCCCTGGGGAAGCAGAGAATGTGTTCCTCCCTCATCCCAGCACACAGCCAGCCAAAGACCTCCTTCTAGCTGGCTGCAAATGTGAAGTGTGGCCTCTCCTTTACACAGAAGCCTGGCCGTACTTAGAATACCCAGTTCAGCTCTCTATCCCCCAGGTACTGCATGATGGCAGCACAAGCTCAAGAAAATAGATAGTGTCCCACTTCAGAGCATTTTTATACTTATCACTAACAAGTGTCCAGTTCAGTTCTTTGCTGACATTTCAAAATGTGTGACTAGTGCTCTTCTCTCCCTTAGGTAAATCGTAATGTGGAAGTATTGGGTATTGTGCGATGTGGCTTCATCAAAGGGAAAGCGATCAAGAGAGAAGAGGCTATTGCATCTATTTTACAGATGGGATCCTGAGGTAGACAGGTTCCTTCCACCCTAATTCTAGCAGTGGTAGAGCTGCTTTCTGAGGTTTCTCTGCCATCCATAGAGATGGTCTCAGAGAAGGCGGCTCACTCAGTGCCCTTTGGCAACAGCAGCTTCCAACAAGGCCGGGTCAGCCATACTCTAGTGATAAGCCCCAAGTGACTTGTCCTAGTCATGTAAGGTCCACAAGGAGCATCCGGAACCAAACCTGGCTATTTCCATTCTGTCTCCTTAAAGACAAATGATCTTTTGGTGGATGAAGGAGCATTAGGGCAGTCGCCTCTACTCTGAGGTGCTCTACTGTCCGTGTCAGCCTGATGGTCATCAAGCTTCTGGTGATGACTGCGAACTGGGCTTAGGGTAGCTGTGGATGGCATCATCCCTCTCGGCCCTATTTGGTGACTAATTCCTGCAAAGAAAGCAATACAAGAAGGCTTAACATACTGTTTTACATAATAGCTCTACCGAGTCTGTTTTTTTATAAAAGGAAACCTTTACATATAAGAGCAAAACTACTTATTTTTCAAGTAGAAAGAAAATATTGGAAGTTGCTGAAATTAAACCATTATTTTCTATGACCACATTGTTTTGCTTTTTAATAGTTGTTTGGAAATTACTCTTTCTAGAGTGAACGTTCATATGCATCTGCCACCGGAAACCAACGTCACAGAAATCTACCACAGGATTAGAGAAGTCAGGAAAAGGGAAATCAGGCAAGTCACTATCGATTAGGGACAAATCTCCATTTAGTTTTATGTTCCACAGAGAAGGAAAAGGGAGGAAGGAGTCTTTTCTGGATGTAATATTGCCTTTGTGGTAAGGCTTTTCAGGTTCCTGAAAGGAGGAGAAAAAAAAAAGGCAATGTGATCATAAACATCCCCTCACAAATAGTGTTGCTGAAAGGCAACCACCCACTGGAGTCCTCTACTGTATGTGTCAGCATAGGTAGATGTTAAACAATCTCAACTGTTGCCTTGCAAGGGTCCTTCTGTGTGAATTGTGGACTTTCAAAAAAGATAAGGAATCCACCAGAAGGAACCTCGTACACTAGATCAAAGTGAACCTTACTCCGCAAGACTGATCCTGATTTACATCAGCAGCATGAGATAAGAACTGAGCATTGCACTTAAGCCTACAACATTACTATGATACCCAGTGTGTGTATGTGTGTGTATGTGTGCTCTGCTTTTCACACTCTCTCTATAATCTGATTCAAGCACATGTGTGCTCTATTCAACAGAGACCTATTTTTTTCCCTTGTATAGTTCAGGCCTGAGGTCACTTACAATATGAGACAATGCCAGTACAATATTTCCTTGTATCAAACTTGCCAAAACACCACAGCTCTCCACTGCGTTTCAAAAGAAAAAAAAATGGAGAAACCACAAGGAATTTTTATTTTCTACAATCCCAATCAGAAGGCAGAAGCAGCTGCCAAATTATATGATAGAAACTCCTACGCACAGAACCCAGCAGAGCTGCAAACTGAACTTCTGTAGCTTTTTAATTGTAAATCCAGATGCTATTATCCACAGTTCTTTTCAATGACCTTTCACTTGAAAGTCAATTTGTCAGTCTGCTTACAGTGTCTGAAGAAATCATCAAAGCCACAACACCAAGTGATTCTGAAGACATTGCTCCTAACATAACTGCAAAGTTGCTACACTTGTTTCCTGAGCCTGGGTGCTCACATCTCACCCCTGCCAGCAGGACGTGAACAGATTCCTTTCTCCGGTCAAGCAGCAGAGGCTTTCCCATTATAAGTGAGGGATAAAATCCAGTGGCATCAGGGAAGGAAGGAGAAGAGGGAGAAGGGAAGGAGAATGATCTTAGATGTGCAAAAACAAGGCCATTTCAAGATTTTATACCTGACAGCAGTCCAGGAAATTGGGTCCTCTGTACAGTTGAGTGGTTTAGGTTCCACTGAAGGCAAGCACTGCTTGGTTGCAATGACAATTACTAAATAACTTTAATATTGCTACAGTGCAGCTGAATTTGGCCTCTGAATGCAAGGAAGGAAGCACAGCATGCTGCTGGATTGGTTCTCACACCTGAGCAGCGCTCCTGGCTTCCTCACTTATCTCTGGGGTACCACCCCGATGGTGCCACCATGCACACCCATTCACTGCAGCATGAACTGGCAAACAAACCACAGACCCCTTGTGTTTGGGAAAGGCATTTGAGACCTCAAATATATTTCCTCCACCACTTGGGCCAGCAGAACAGGCTTGAGAATTTCCTAAGTTAGGAGTTAGTTGCATTTTTGGTGCTTTCTGTGTTTGAATGAACCAGAAATATGTGAAAGTAGTATTTGGTGAGGGTTGGATACTCTTGTTTGTTTTTATGGCCAATCCATGACCTGCCAAACTGTGAGGATATAAAAAAGAACATGGAAAGTTGCATGCTGTGGGAGGGTGTTTTAATGTGTGGTTTTAAACATGGAGGAACTTTACATTTAAGTTTTGAGAGAAAAGATTCAGGCTGGTTCTAATTATCACCTAGAAGCTGACTCCATCAATCCTAAGGGTGGTTATGCTCCCAAGTGTTGATTAATTTTACTGTTATTAATTCCTATTTATTTTAAGTGCTGACAATGTAATCAGCCCAATGAAGAAAACAGAACTACAACTCCTGCACTGCTGAGCTCACAAGCTACAGGATCAGAATCAGCAAACGGATGATCTGAGTGAGCTTGAAGAAAGTGCTGATATTTTCGTAAGATATTTCTCTCTTCCCCTTTTTAGATAGCAATGGAGGGGGAAAAATGCATAAAACTGATAGGAGCTGCTGTTCTTGAGTCATGAGGAGAGAGGACTCGGGTTACAGAGAAAGAATGGAAGAAATAATGGCTGAGCAAAGCTGGCAACCACAGAATGAAGATGACCAGGAAAGAGAGAACAAAAAAATTAGAGGGTCAGCTAGCACAGGGCTGCTCAGGATAAGGGCCACTTGGGAAATGCATTTGTGGTGGGAAGGAGAGTAACAGTTGATGTTTGGAAAATACAGTCTCTGAGTCTTTGGACTGACTAATTCTCCAGTCATTAATGAAAATATTTAATGCTGGATGGGAAAAAGGCCAACAAAGATGACAGTCATCCCCAGAGAGGTGAAGATCAGTCAGGATAAAGCCAGACCTGCCCTCATCTCTTAGCCATCATCCGACCCTTGTATGGAATAGACTAAAAAGATTTTCAGGTTTAGGGAAGAAAAAGAGAGAGAGAAGTGGGTAAATATGGAAGCATAAATGAAAGAGTATCACCAGGAAATCTGTTCTTGCATTACTGGCTCAGTCAAAAACAAGCAGTATTGGAAAACTCATGAGAGAGTCTGTGTTTGTGTGATTGTAGTCCGATTCGTACACAAAAAAAGGGGTCAAAAGTTTATCCAAAGTTTAACCAGCATCTGAACTTTCCAATGCTGAGCTGAACCTCTAACCCAAATCACTCCTCCAAATGTGATGCTATTTAGATCCACTGCTTCAGTTAACCCACTTCATGCTCAGTTACGAGACTCCCTCAGTCCTATCCTTAGCCTTATCTAGTTGTACTTAGTAACAGCTATCTTCAGAGTTAATATTCCTGCCAAGGGGATGCCAGAAATTGAGACTGACATTAACCAATGCCCTCCTTCCACTTGCTTTCCTTGTACTCTTTCCACTCGGCTTCTTGGCATGCACGTTAAACAGCTCCAAGGTCCTTTACGCTCACGCATGTGGCTCAGCAGGGGAGGCTGCGCTCGTCCAGGCGGCTGGGGCTGCTGCTGATTCCTCATCTTGCTGCTACTTGTGCCACCCTGCTTTGCTCCCAGGGCTTTCCCTCAGCCTCTGCCGTTGGACTGGGGAAGGGGCTCAGGGAAAGGAATCAGGGTTGCAGGGGACTCTCCACCACCACAAAAGCGGGTCCCATAGCCTCACTGCAGTGCAAACACCCTGGCATGGTGACTAGTGAATACGCCAGCAGCCAAGCATGGAAGGAAATGTGGAGCTGTGCAGGGCAGACTGGGAAGGGCCGATTGCTGCTTTTGCCCCAGTGCAACCACGCTGACACCAGTGATCTCACCTAGGACCCGTCTGTGTTATCAGTGCGTTATCTGCACAAGGAGAGCAATAAATTCCACCTCCTGGATGCCTCTGTGAGGATGTAGTTTAAAGTCACAGACTGTCTTTTAGGCCAGTCTAAGCAGCACAGTAAGCTGTGCTTATAAAATGATCTCTTTATAACCTGGTCTGTTCTAGGTAGTTTGGGGAGCATGATTATGTCTGCCAAGGGTTTGCTTCGTCATAGCCCTGAACCATACTCTCTGCAGCAAAATACTAACACTAAGATCAAAAGCAGATCTTAGAAATGATGTAAGCTGTGAGGAAGTGCATCTTGAAAAGTGAAGTATAAGGTTGTATAAATTCAGGTTCCAAATTTAATTCTTAGACTTAACTCTATAGAAATGTTCTTAGACTTAACTCTATAGAACAATGATTCTTGTCTCAAAACCACAGACACTCTGAAATTATTTCACTTCAGATATTGGAAAGGTAGACTTAGGGAAGGCTAGCCCTTTATAAAGAAACTTTGGAGATTCTCCTAGTCATTTGTATTTTTCCAGCTAACTTTTCTGATTCAATAACAAGGAGGAAAGAGATGCAACTTATGGAGAGACAGCACTTCTCTTCTGTCAAATGCTGCACATTCCACACTGCTTGCTCATGCTACATCCTTCCCTACGGAGTTGCTGCCTGACTTTCCCAAAGTCGATATTAATATCACAGACCATTATAATACAGTTATTTTCATGGAAGCCTGGGAGGAAGTCACGTGGCATTAATTGGTCCCTGATGCCCATAAGGTCTCCATTTAGTTTGTTGTTTTTACTCACATGCACAGCAATGAAGTGAAAAGCTGAGGAAGTGGCAGTGATTGTCCTAAATGACTATTTTTTAGTACCTGTTTTGTTAATGAATCATTATTCCCCTTAATTGGATGAACACATTTATTAGGCAGTGCAGGGACACACGCACGCACATGCTTTACTAGCCAAGGCGAGTTTTCCCTCCTTCTCCACACCTGCAAAGACTTGACTGCCTGGGGTACTGAGGAGAGGGTCCTCAGTTTAACCCCCTTGGGTAAGACATCCCAGCTCTGTGTCAGGAAGGAGCACAGTGCAACAGCTGGACAGTGATTTCCCTCAGCCTAGTTTGAATTTCTTTGCTAAGAAATTCAAAACAAAACAGCAACGCGCATTTAGAGAGTCCACCAGAAAAGAAAAATCCTCCTTGCCAGAAATTTCTACTCCTGTCACCTGCCAGTTCAAAGCAAATGCTGCGCTTCTCCTAGTGTGGCCCCATATTGAGCACATTTGCCCAATTTTGAGACAACTAGAGCCAAGAGTGTTGACCAGTTCTGGATACAAACTTGTCAGTGTATGCGCGTGTGTGTACTTAGGAAAACAGAGCTCTCTGTGTCTTGATAGTCGCAGCATTAGTACAGCATAGAGGAGGGCAAAGCATGATCCCGCAGGCAAGGGACAGTGTTGAGAGCCCAAAGAGATGGAGTTTCATTTGTGACAAGTGACTTCCACAAATATTAGTAAAATCCATGTTACTGTTGACTAATTATATGCAGTACTTTAAGGACGTGTTTATAGCTGTTTTGTTAGAGCTGCTAGAAATGTTTTTTCAATAAAGATTGCATTTTAACAATATTTTCTTTGTCATAGTGGCTACTTCTGCCAACATTTCCAACTTTTTTCTGAAGAGTTGAAAAACCCTCAAACCAAAAAGGTTTTGGCTGAAAAGCACAATAATTCAATTCAGAAGTGCTACTGTGGTACCTCATGGGAACAGCAATTTGGCTGTCTCATTCTTTTCAAGGATTTAGATTCCTCAGCTTAATACCCTGTCCCAAAATGCATCAGAGAGGACTGCCATACTGCATCAGGACAGTTGATCAAGCGAGGAAACACGCAGAAGCTGGGAGGAGTACAAGAGCAATGTCCTTCAACCAGGAAGGCATTCACTCAGCCAGCCATTCAGACAAACAGACACCTGAGGCAACAAATCCCCACAAGGTGTCATAGCAGCATTTCCAAATGAAAGCTTTTTTCCCAGAAGTAAGTTTGAAGTAAAAGATTTGTGGTTATTTTTGGATGAAAAGCCCTCTCTTTCAAACATCTTTGAGAAAGAAAACACTTTCCCACAGGTGCATTTGTGCCTGAATTTTGTAGCCTACAAAAAATTTGAAAGAAAATTTCTGGAGGAGAGGGCAAAAGAGTGCACTGATCTTATATTTTTAAACTTGATGATCTGAGAGAAGTGCACTGCTGGACATTTTAGGGATAGCACCCAACTTTTGCTATTTTCGCATGTGTTGCTTCCAAAGCTCTCCAGCTTTCAAAATCTTCAGCTGCCCTTCTGCTTAGAACAAAAAGACTCCAGTGTCATCACTGACAAAACTTGCATGATACAATCATTCATTATCACTACATAAATACTAATACTCTCAAGAACTGACTAGTAGTGTTTATATAAATGTTTTCAGCAGGAGGAAGCAATCAAGCAAGGATATTAAATGGTATCAGGTTCTCAGAAAATCTCCAGATTGTGTATGCCCCAGTTCCCTGCATTCCCCCAATGCTCTTGGGTGACCAAGGAATCTACTAGAAAACAAAGTCTCCCTCTTTTCTCCCCCTCCAAAAAAAGATTCAAGTTTAGATCTCAAATCAAAAGCCATTTTAGTTCAATTTCATTCAGTAAAGAACTGAAAGGGTTTTTTTTGGTTTTTAATATAAAAGCAGAATTAATACAATTTCAGAACTTCAACAGTGTTGTAAAATGGAATTGTCATCCTGTGGACAGCATAACTGAGCATACGATATCACTATTGAATAGATCTCATTTAATATCAAAATGAATAGTATTGCACTGATTGCATTATTCTGTGCATTTTTAACTCACTAAAACTTTGTCTTTTTTCGTCTAAATAGAAATTCCAGACAATAAAGGAGTTTTGCTGCAGAACTGAATCCATTTTGCCACGTAATTCAAAGACAATGGCACTAGGAGATAATCCATTTGCTTCCTTTTCCTGGAAGCACTGAACATCTTGCAAGAAGACTTGTTCATCAGAAATGATTAAGTTTTAGCTCTGTTTTGCCAGTCGAGGTAATTTGTGTTCCCTGAAGAAGTCACCTTCATTTTTCATAAGGGGCTTTATCACCTCAAACCAGCCTTTTGTTGTTAGTATGCATTTAGATATTTCCTAATGAAACATTTCCTAATGGTAGACTGTGCTTTCACTTGTGCAAATTTCTTATCTGTTTATCTTCCATAAGCCCCAAAATGTATTTGAACTTTGTGAGGTACAGCAATGCAGCTACCTCCATTCTGCACAAGGAAAGATGATGCTCAGGAGTGTGAAATCTCACATCCTTAAGTATGTTGATACACAGTCCCCTCAAGTCAATAAGAAAGTTTCGAACAGTGTTTGAGCAAATAAGGAAGTGACCTGAGTGTTTAGTGCTCAGCTAGGCAGATATCTACAACAACTTCTTCATACTAGTCCTAACTATGTCTGGCTGTGAAGGAAGCTCTACAGGTGAAACACTTTTCCTCTATGTATTTTTTTTATTATTCAAAAGAGTATAGGTTAACTCTTTTGAAGTCTATTTGCTTTCAATTTTATTTTGATTATTTTTCTGAAATAAGACCTACCTCCATACAGGTCAGGTTGAAGAAGTCATTTCAGCTCCTTCTGTCTCCATTTCCTATTCAGTACAGCAGGATTGATGAAACTTTTATAATAGTAGTGGGTGTCTATGGACTGAAAGATCAGCTCAGGCAAATTTTACCTGCATTCTAACGATCAGTACGGATTCCATATTTTTACCTCTGGATCTATGTTCACGCCAAAAGATACAGGACAATCAGTGCTCATAAATTAGCACTGTATTTTCAATGGGTGCATTCTCATTTGATATTAACAGGCTCAACTCCATCGTGAAGTTCTGCCAGTAAATCAGCAGAGGCCTAAGGCTGTAGCAAAGAGTAAAGGCAGTCCCAGCACTTCCCAGGGTTTTATGCTGACTTGTGCTTCTTTTGTACGACTCTTGACAAGGGGCTCAAATTAAGTTGGAGACCAGAGGACAAAGGGCAAAAGAATGATACTAATTCACAAACAGCCTCATAAAACTATTCTTGTTGGCCTTTTAAAAAGTTTTTACTGCCTGCCAAAATAACTACACATGCATGAGGTCATTATGAGCATTCAGCAAGTCTTGCTATGCAAGCAAGAGGTCTGTGCACATTTTGCTTAAATTAGTAGAGAGGTAAGTAGATGATCACAATCTGGCTATCATCTATAACCTTATCAAGCAGTCACCCGAAGTGGACAAATTTGTGCCTCAGTCTTAACTGAACTGTGTCCATAGGTTAAAAAAATACATGAGTTCCAGAAGTTTTTTCCATGAGACACTGGTTCCCAATTCACCAAAGCACTTCAGGATGTGATAAGTATCATTGGTTTCATTTGTCATTACCTGCTGTTTCATAGAGAGAGAACCTACCTTACACACAGGAAAATATACTTTGTTGTACTGTGTGTAAAGTTGCAAAATATGCTCTTTATGCTTTCTTTTTTTTTTGCATAAACTATCTCATGAATTAAATAGAAAAAGGTTATTGAGGAATACCACCGTCCCTTCAGTTTTCAATGGAAAAAATAACTTTTCTCCTAACAGCTTTTGGAATACTATTTCTTTTACTTGCATATCGAATTGCTGTTCATTTGCAGATCATATTTAATTTAGGTATAAATCTGGGCTTCCACTCTTTTCTTTTGTTGCAAGTTCCCTGCCCTGTTAGCTTGGTTTCTAACATCTAACATCTTGGTTTCTTTCTTGTGAAACACAAGGATGATTTATTTATTTATTTGGTTTGGCAAATGGTAGGGTTTTTTCACATCATTTTTTTTAGATCTCTTACACTCTTGCTAAATATATCACTCCATTAAGCAATGATGCTGCTACCTCCATACATCGCCCCCCACAACAGTCACTTCATTAATCAGGAAGATTCAGCATTGAAACAATTATCATTTTATTTCATTGCATTTTTTTTTACAGGACTAATACAGATAGTCTTACGAGTTTGTCTGTGAATTAGCAACTATAATTTTCCTTTTGCCCTGTGATCTCTCTGTCTGAAATCCTTGTCAAGAGCAGTATAAATGAATGTGACTGGATGCAAAACTGTGGGAAATGTAGTGTCTGATCTTGTTCTGTTACAGCCCTTTCTCAGTAGCTGGAGGAAAGGGAGAAATGTCTCTGTTTTGGGCTTGCTAACACTTGGTGCGAGTCGAGGCTTTAGACAAGCTTAGAAAATCAGTTTATATTGCTTTCTGAAGCAAACAGAAAAAAAAAAAAATGTTAGCCAAGTTCTTCCAAAGCACCAGCCCAATCAAAGTGAGCTCGTCTGAGCTTTGAATGTTGTGGTTTTGATAGTGAAGAAAATCACAGGGGTAACCAAGAGCCAGACTGATGAATTTGGTTTTAAGGAGTATCTCACCAGCATATATTTTGATGTTTAGTAAGGACAGAGCTCATTAACTCCTTCCTCAGTGGGGACATTGGTATGGTGTCTATCATCTCCACTCTTTTTACATAACTTGTAGGAGTTCCATTCTCTTTTAAAACTGCTGTCTTCTCCAATCTGCTTGAGTTTAACTGACATGCTCAAAAACAACTGTGGGAAAGGAACCACAAATCTCACTCATGTATACATGCATGTATACAGCACAACCACACACACACAGTGAACATGATTGCATAAACACCATTTTCTTAGGAAGTCAGACTAATAATGAAACAAGTGTTTATGCAAAACTGCAAAGCAAAGCAGCCAAGGAAGGCTTTCCACCAGATCCTTGTCTTTGGTAAATCAGTGTGGAAGGCAATGGAGCAATAACAATTTGCACCAATTCAGGGCATCTGGCCCCTGTTCATGACTAGTCCTTTGTATATCCAGTCTCTGCAAAATGAAAATGTCAGGTTTTTGAGATCAGGATCAAAGATGTGTTGGAAAGAAAGTTTGCTAGGGAATTGAAAACCCACAAGGGATAGAGCATGAAGGCTAAATAATATTATTTTAAAGTAATGGCTACAACATTTTCAGGAAGCTTGCTTTCCCAGGATATATCCCATTTTAAGGCATCACTGTTCGGTCTCATAAAGAAAGCTATTGCTGACAAAATACCCCCAAGTTCTTCTTGCTGTTTCAATTACTACATTGATCGATTTGAAATGTCTGTTTTCTTGACATGGCTGTGAGTGTAAATGGTCTGAAATGCAACACAGTGTTGCAAGATGATTTGAACTGGTCTTTGTATCTTTCTTCACAAGGATGATGGTAAAGCAAAAAAAAAGAAAATAAAACTCGATTTAGGGAAGCACCTACAACAGTTATGGTTTGGTTTGATTCAGTGTCCTAAATAAAATTACTATGTTGTTTTTCATTTAATAACAAAACCAAAAAATAAGGAAGCACCAAGTAACTTCCCCTGACCACAGTTTATTAGGTGGCCTTTGTTCCCAAGTGATCTAAAAGGCCCTTGCAAGCTTCGATATTTCTTCATATTTATATCTCTATCCTGAATTGTCAGGCAGGAGCCTGATAAACTTTTCCAGCTTACATGTATTTCTACATTTCTTATGCTTACCGAAAACTGGGAACTACAGCTGGGGAATTTGCAAAGAAATGAAATCCAAAGTGAAGTAAGATCCACATTCTCTAGAGCACAAAATCTAGCCCTGCAGAAAGGAATAACAACTAAGATGTCAAGGAATGTTTTTTGTAACATTTTGTTTATATACTCCATAAGAAATAGATTAAAATACAAAACACCTGACTTTCAGGTCAGTGTCTCCTAAAGAGTGTCAACTGCAGCTTCAAGATTGGTACCTTCCTATTTCTAGGTTGGTCATTGATGCTGACACTACCTTACCATGAGCTTTTAGAGAAAGCCATTTGTTTCACTACCCAAAACCAGAGTCAAACTGAAAATGATGCATTTTTTTCCCAAGTCAAAGAAAAAAAAGACATCTAAGATGAAGAAAAAAAAAATGTTCTGATGTGGTCTTTTTCCTGGTCTGATTAAGAGTCCCACTGCTTTCAAATAAACTCCTAGAACTCATCCCCTATAAGTGCCCTTGTGGATATGATGCCAAAATATTTTGAGTGACTGAAATTTTTACCAAGAAATCAGAGATTGTTATGTTTGTACTTTTGGACATGGGAGGACAGATACTAGATTCAGCGAAAGTTAGTAATCTAAATAGTATGGAGATTGTCTGAGCAGGTGTTAATCATTCTGCATAGGTGAGACACATCTCCTATCATGCCAAGCAAAAACCATAACTCAAAGGCTAAGGCACATGTATGAAAGTTATAACCACCTTTTGACTGAGCTTTTGTCTAAGAGGTTATAGGTTTTTCAGCCTGTTTCCTCCTTATTCTTTATGGTCACAAGAACCACAGTAGAGCAATTAGAATTGCACCCACCGGGCTCAACCCAGATTCTGGTCCAAGAAGTCATATTTCTATGTATAGGAACCTATCTCCACTTGATCATTAGTTAGAATAAAGTGAACACTCATGTAAGTCCTTGCTCCAATCACTCAACAGATATGAAGTACTTTGTGTCAAGTCTCTGCTCCCCCTTTTTCCTTCTCACTAGATGTGTATTGGAATCTGACTGGCCAAGAAGTGCTAGGAACATCTTGTTCTGGGAAGATGTTCCCAGAATATTTCATACTCTGGAAAATACTTTTAATTCAGCCAAGCTTCAGGAAAATATATAAGATAGAGCTGAGAGCAGACCAAACTCCAGGATCCATACACTCTTAGATTTTTTGAGGAGTTCAGAAGTGGAACCTAATCAGGTAGTACTCAGTTGCTTGATAACAGCAATTCGTTTTTGCAGGTGCTGGCCTTCAGCTGCCACTGAGGGACTTTGTTGTGATGTTGCTGATAGACATAATCTGAAGTGTTCCTTCTCCTGTAAACGATACCCCCAAATTGACACAGAATGAAACATAGTCCTTCTGCTGTTCACCTGTTTCTGTACTCCTGTTTCCTCATGAATCTGAGTTCCCTGACGGCATTTCCTGAGAGGGCACTTGATTATCTGGAGCAATGAAAATGCACATAAGGATAACACTGAGAAACAACTTGTGCAGACTGCCTCCCACCTTTCAAAACCTTTTCAAAATCTCCATACCAGCTGTTAGAAGAAAATGAAGCTGTACAGTTAGAAAAAATCATCTGAAAAGATGCAATGTTTGGCTTCTTTCCTCAGATCCAGCATGTACTGTGTGTTCCTTGGACAGTGGACAAGATGTTGGGTAGTTCCAGATAAGGTATCCAATAACTCTATTTTGTGTCCCCACTTTTCTTGCCCTTGTTCCAGAGAAAATTGGATGAGTGCCTCAGAAATAATTTTATTGTGAGGAGAGTTATTATGAAAATGTACACTGCTATTTTTCATTGACCTCTAAAATGAACTCCCTAATTAAGTGCAAATGGGAAACTGACTTGGAGAAGGTTGTCTCTAATCTTGGACAGGGCAGACACAGTAAAGTTTATGAACTTGATAGACTGAACCTGCCAAAAGTTGCTTTTGCTTTTCTTCCATATAGTGTGCATAGAATATCTATAACATGTTGTTGAAAAATAGGAAAAAGGGAGATTCCTTAGACATCTGTTTGCATTGAAAGCTAAAAAAAAATACTCCAGATGATAAGAATTTGTGGAGATTAATTATTTATGCACGAGCTTTTATCTTCTCCTTAAAGAATCTTTACTTTTACTGAGTTGCAACATAATTTTAAGAAATTGCACTCATGTTAAAAATAATAATAATAAAAAAAAGCATTCCTACATGCCATAGAACTTATTTCTACTGGATTTAAATTTAGAGAAACTCTGTTAACAGAGAAGAAGAGTCCAAAAATATTCAATGCACGGCAGTATGCAAATTACCATTATTACTGAAAGAGAATTTAGTTGATGGAGGGGCTCTGCAGGGGATCTGACATCCAGCCACTCCATGGTGCTTGCCAAAGATGCAGGGCCCTGCCCTAGCACTGGGGCTCCCGATGGGACCTTGCAAAGGCCTGGCACCCTGTAGGCACATAGTCCCTGTGGGCAGCCCCCAAGGTACTGCAGCAAAACAGTGCAGGGAGATGGCACCTTACTTGAGGCGTAGGGTATTCTCTGTCTAGTGTGCACCCTTGTACATCTTTAAGCACTTCTCCGATACTGGGCTCTTTTTATTCAGACCACACAGAAGTAGGCTACCTGTATGATGGGGTCTTTATTCTTATACCTGCTCCCTCTTGGCCCCTCCACACTCACGTCCATTTACTCCATTATTTTTCATGTGGGAAAGCCCTGGTAGCTGATTTGCATGCACACAGACATTCATTTGTAATATACAATTTCCTCTAACTTCATCATAACAGCTTCTTAACAAGAGCTTAAAGCTTCTTGACTTTACTCTTCAATAGTGCCTAGCACTGTGTAACTTTCCTTCCTAGTAATATGGGACATCAAGGTAGTCAAAATGAAGGGCCAGTTTCTTCTTTTGCTTCTGCAAGTGGAGACAAGCTAGAAAGTAGGGGTACAGAAGGATGAGGAGACTGATTCTCCTCTCATGTTGCTCTAAGAGAATGATTTAAAGCGGAGGTCATGAAATACCAAGTGACATGTCAAGGGTCATTAAAAAACTTTCTGGAGTTAAAATTTGCAAACACTTCTGTACTGCAGCACATAGTTTTGCTTTATCTATCCTTGCACTTGTGTTATGATACATATATGCAAGTATATTGTAGGCATCATATCTAAGGACTGTGTTGGTCATTTCAGAGTGTTCTGAATACAAGGGGAGCAGGACATTTTCTCCAAGACATTTACTACCTGACATTTCTAAAAAAAAATGTAGTTTTCCATGCAAGATGCTGCATGACCTTAACTCTCCTGATCAGAATCTTGTAACATAAGGTAATACAATGCGCATAAGCCAAACGGTACCTTACAAGTACACAGATGGTACTTTCACTGAGAGTTGATAGAGGCCACACATGTGCAGGCATGAGAAGGTATTGCTGTAGGAGCTGCATATAGAAACCGCATCTAAACTTTATGGTGCTACAAAACTGCTCCTTAAAATTGCTTTCAATAACAAATGTCTAGCAGGTCAAAACATGGCAGGGAAGCCCATCTGTACTATTCAAAGCACATGTGTTGCCAAACATCTTAAATCTGATCTAATTTGTTTTACGTTTCCTTATTAGCACCTAATTCTGTACTACATCATTAAAATCTGTCTTAATATACTGGCATTTACCCAGTAAATCTATCTGATATAATATCTTGAGTTTTACTCTGTGCTGATCTTCTTCTCTGGATTTAATATAAAGGGGTTCAGATATTTATGGAACAAACACCTGCTGAAGTCCCTGAGGTATTCTGAGTCCAGGAAGGACAATAAAAAAGGCTTATCTTCAATGTAAGTCTTGGTAAACTGATTTCTTGAATAGTCAGGAGTGTACCACAATTCTGAATTGGGCCTGTTCCCTGGAGCAAGCCCTGAATGTCAGGTGTCATGAGAGCGTGAGAACACTTACCTAATAAACAGAGATCTCTGTGACAGTCTCTCCACTGAATTTTTCACCTCATAAATATGTCATTTTATCTCCCCTTCTTTTTGAAAATTTTTCCACCATCTCTGATGAAATGGAACTATTCTGGAAGTATTTAAAGACAGCCTATGCTTACATTTATGTTCTTGCTGGATAGAGAAAATATTAATAACAAAAATATTCAGGTCCCATTTTGGACTCAAATATATTGGACCATCATTTTCCATCTTCATTTTCTCTTAAAGAAGTTGGCTCCATGGTCAAGTACTGCCATGTGGGAGACAGAGTTCAATCAGAGGTTGTTTCTGGACTTTGAAAGCTGCAAATAGTTCAGAGAAATAGTCAGCAGTAGAATTGGAGGAACTGAAATTCTATTTCAGCCTCTGTTACAGAATTCCTGTGTGGCCTATAGGCAATCTTTTAGCTCCAAGTTTTCAAAAGGCAGCAATGAGAATTTAACAACTGGATTCTGAAAGAGTATTGGCTTGTGAGGTGTCTAACTGCTAAGGTTGTGCATCCTCAATTCTGTCTTTACAGAATTCTGAAGCATGACATATGAATACTGCTCTTGAATACCAAATAGTTATCTTACATGTGATCTTTTCTTCCAATCCTAGAAAAGATAAGGCAGAAAAAGCTGAAGCAGAGTTTCATCAGAGCAGGGTAGATCACTGAAACACTTCCAAATAGAAAGGGCTGAAGAGAATAAAACTGTGGAACTGTGCAGCCAGTACAAGAAATGTAAAAGAAAATTTTGAAAGAATAACAGAAGGACCAAAGAATGCAGCTGCTTTGCATTTCTTTATACCTAAGAAGGGCCAACGGATCGTCCTCTGGCAGCAAGATGGACTACTGGCCTAAATGAACTTCTGCTTGAATTCCACTGGGCAATTCCTATATTCCTACAGCAGACATGGAAATGTGATGTGTGATATAGGCCAAACTAAGGTCCTGCAAATGTGTTCCTCAGTCATTACTCATCTTGTGGGAGTGCAATGCACTCTTAAAGATTTGTAAAGTGCTTGGGATGCTCTTATGCAAGGCGTGAAAAATTGTAAGTGTGAGTGAGTTCATGTGTGTCTGTGAATGCTTGAGAGGGCTTTAATTTATAGAGAGAGACTTTTGCACGCAAATAAACAGAGCCATACATAGTCTCAATCCTCTTGAATTAATCCATCTGGCCAGACCTCGGTGTCATGGTCTGGATTCATTCAGATAATGGACGAGGGAAATAGAAGGATTAGTGAAGCAAAATGTAAAGCACAAGTATCCTCAAGGAAACTGAAGGTGTCTGGACTTAGTCTATAGAAAATATTCTAACTGCCAGATTTTGTCCCAGTACCTACCTAGCTCAAGTCTTGATATGTTTCCCCTCACAGCAGTATCTATGGACTAGGCACCATATGGCATAGTAGCTAGTACACTCTAACAAGTAAGACTCTTGGGCACCTATTTAGTATTTTCCTTGTTTTATTTTCAGAATTAATTATCATAAAAGCAGCAGTTATGCTCAAGATTGTGTTATGTTGAGTTACACCTTAATCATGCCACATTTATCTTTTAACCTGACAATGGTTTCAAAGTCAGTGATCTTCTATGTCAAACCAAAGGGATGAGTGAGTAAGTATGATAAATCAACTACATTGATTAAAAAAAAAAAAAAAAAAAGAATATATATATATTTTAAATATTACTACCTTGGGATTTTAACCTTATGGGTAAGGAGCACTTGATAAAGATAGTTCTATGCTAGAACAAAACTCTTAGTTAATGAAGCAATATTTCATTAGGATTTACTTATCAATTATCATGTTTAGTCTAACCAGCTTTAATAAAGGGGATAAACGCAAAATCTAATTGTTCAATTATTACTCATCAGTACACAGACAGTCTTTTCATTGCTGTTTACACACAAAAAAATGTGATTCCTTTTACTCACAGGAAGTCAGAGTAGTTTACAGAAAAAAAAGCCACTACAGCCAGCTTACCAACTGCTTGCCAAAGGGATTGATCCTAACCCCAGGAGATTTCAGTGCCTAGAGCATTGTTAGGAAGCTGTGGGAAAGGACTAGAAGGAAAATGCGTGTCTAGGAGTTGGAAATGGATTTCTAAAAACTTCAGTCAGCAATGGAAAGCCCAGGAGTTGGAAATGGATTGCTAAATATTTCAGCCAACAATTGTTGAAGGCAACTGCTACACTCGCAGTTGTGAAAGCTGCCTTATCATGTTTGTCACCTAGCCATTCTTTTACATGGAATAAATGCAGTTCAAGCAATACAGAGTCGAAAAGCAATTCTTGCACCTTATTCAGAGAATTTATGCCGTCTCCTCCCCCTTCCCTCTCTGTCCCTAGATTTAACAAGGTTTCTGCCTTCTGAGCAGAGTGGAACTCGGCTTGAATTGACTTTCACATTGCAGTTTTCAGCCCACTGCATCTTCCACAGCGTGCTGTCATGACTCTAGCAGTGGTTTCTTACAGACCATTTTTGATATGTGCTAATTAGCTAACCGCTCCTTCCTGCTCCAAGTCACCCCTACAGCATGACCAAGAACAATGCTTTTAAAGGAGAGGGGATGCTTTTAGGGTCACTTGTAGATACACAAAAATTCTATGTAGTGATGTGTTGATTTACAAGAGCACAAACTATCTGCCAAGAATTGATCAGATCCTATCAGGAAAACGGCCCGTGCCTCATTAGTCCAAAGGGCTTTTCTCTAGCCCAGATCAAGATCTGCAATCATTTATAAAGCTGTTCAGGAAATTGAAATTTTTTTTTGGTCTGAAAAAAAATACAGACTTCTTCTGTTTCAATAAAATCAAAGAACAGAAAAGACAGCCTATCAAAACCTGTTTCAATTGCTGTAAACAAACCAAACTAATCAAAACAGAGTTTTCACTTATTGGTAACCCAAAGTACTGTCTCCAAAACTAAATTGTCTGGTTTTGTTTATTTTAAAGTTCCTTTTTTACTGGAAATTTTCAACAAGCTTTTAATGAGCAAGGCCTTAAACCTGCCCTTGTTGAAGGTGATACGATATGCGGCAGAGGATCAGTCCTGCAAAAATCAAAAATGAGGATTTCCCCAGATCGTCTCCTCTGTAGGAATAATCTGTACAAACGTTGCAAAAGAGATCTGAAATAGTGCATAATGGAGAAAACATGCCGAAAACATTGAGTATCAGCAGATTTTATAATTCAGTTCAAACAAATTTTAGAAGAAGAACCATGTCTTGTGGAATATTCTTTCTGGTTTCAGTACAGATAAAGATGTGATACCTCTTCCTTTCCACAAGACCCTGGACAAACAGCTCTGACCTTTCCCCTGTGTTTTCATGCATCAGTATTGACCCATTTCTCTGAAACCACAAATCCTTGCCTACTTCTGAATGAAACAGAATATTAGAAGAGATTTCCTCCTGAGCCTAGTAAAGAGCTTGAAATTCTTCCAGCTCTGCTAGCCTGCTAATCCTTAAATTATATATGTTTTTTTAATCTGGTCTAAATGGGTGTCTCTGCTTTAAGTCACTGACAGACATGCCTTAATTTTTGGTGACTGTTATCCTGGGACTGCTTAAGCTGTACAGTGAAATCCTACCTCTGCAGGCTTGTCGTATAACCAACATGAAAAAAAGACAAAAGACTGACTTAGATTCTAAAAATGGGTGCTTAAGAAGAGTTTTTCAGGGTAGACTATGCAAAATGACTCTTCAAGGAGTCAGACACTGAAATGGCAATGGTCCTTTGAGTCCTTTGGAAGCTGTCAGGCCTGGAGCTTTATTTAGGAACAAACATAGTGCCTGGGTTTTGCAAACTTACTGATCTGCCTGTGGCTTGCACAGCCAACACAGGGAGCTGTCAGGCATTTGGTCCATTGGAAAAATTGGGCCAGTTATCTAGATACCTAAATCCAGCCTGTGTAAATCTAATCTTAGCTAGAAGTTTTGCACCATTTGTCAGCACACAACTCTTTCTTCTCCCTTAGCAGTTTTCCAGATTGTATGTATCACATTTCGTTGGGGACTCCTTTTATTTTTTGAGTAGCCTCATGCTTTTTGCAGGGAGGGGTTGGTTCGTTGTTTTTGTTTTGAGTTGGCTCTGTCAAGAGATTTCATAAGGTAACTTCATTAAACTTAAGGAAGTTACCACACTGACAGTTTGCAGCGTGTTGTGAAAGGTGTAGCGACTTGGAAAGTCTGACTCGTTGTCAGAATGAAATGTGCTAGTGCTGTGTGTAAAAAACCACTGGCCCCTAGGGAAAACAATGAAAATATCCAGCAAAGACACAAGTCTGCCTTTGTATTGTGTGCTTTCTCCTTTTCCTCTTCTATCTTTCTTGCTACAGAGGCACTCTGATGGAGAATTAAGGTCTCAGTTTTCTCTTTCTCAGATAAAACAGGGCACAGAACCTGTTAGGGTCCCAAATCATCCAAGGACTGGAGTGGAATTGCTAAAAGCAGTTAAACTCCTCTGATCTGCAAGAATTCTAAAATGTCTATTGCATGGCAGCCTTGTTTTGTTGTCCATGGACAGTGTGTTGCGAACTTACTCCCTCCAAGGCTCTGATCTGCTCCCAACAGTTCCCAGGATGTCTGGAACTAAAGAACAAATATTCTAGATCAAGTTCCCTGAGGATCTAAGTGGAGGAAAATGTTCAGTATCGATGTGCCTCTTGATAGAGACAATCTATGACTTACATCAGGTGTCTAGCTTAACCCAGAGGTGCATATGTTGGCTCCCATGTTGCCCAAGCATCTTGCAAGGAAATGAGATTGATTCCCAGTGGAGACAGTTACTCCCTCTTCCCACTGCAGCACAGATTGTCCCATATGGGATCCATAGTGTTGGTCCGATGCTGTGAGAGGGATCATAGTTAGTTCTTCAAAGGTCTATGCCCCATCCTTCTTTACTTGCACCTGTAGCCTTTAAGAAATGTCAAATCCCCTCAAAAGAGGACAGTGCTGCATAAGCAGCAGCTGATTTCTCTCCCACTAGCAAATATTGCTATTTTGTAAGAAAACACATCCACTCCTTCAAGCAGCATTCTCTCTTTAAAACTGAGTGTTACATCTTTTTGCCAGTACATCCTGGAGAGAGTCTCTGAAAGGACTTTATCTAGTTAGTGGATTGCCATTTACAATGTAAACGACGAAACTGCGAAACAAGACTTATCTTCCTGACACACATGGAGAGTTTGAGGAATTACCAAATTCTTCAATCCATTTTAGCAGTGTGCAAAGTGTAGGATATTTCTTTGTCCCCAGTATCATCATGCTTATTCTGTAATAATATATTCTTAAAGCAGAAATGGAGAGATGGAGATAGTCTACACCATCAAACAGAAAGTGGAGCTAACTTTGCAGGTGGAATGTGCACAGGGAACTAATCACATCTTTAGTCAAACATCTCAGTCTAGCTGAAACCTTTGATTCATTCCAAGAGCTTCTTTCCCACACAGTGCTGAATGACACAGCCTCTTAACAAATCCTTCCCTTCCACAGCCCTCCAAAAAACAATACAGAGGTACAGGCAACTCTACCTGGGAGACAAAGAACTTTATACCATCCAAGTTAAAAGAGTCAGCAAGTCAGTCTTTGGAAGATACTTAGATCTTGGGCTCCTCACTATAAGAAGAAAGACACTGAGGTGCTGGAGCGTGTCCAAAGGCGGGCAATGAAGCTGGTGAAGGGGCTGGAGCACAGACCTTACGAGGAACAGCTGAGGGAGCTGGCGTTATTTGGTCTGGAGAAGAGGAGACTCAGGGGAGACCTTATTGCTCTCTACAACTACCTGAAAGGAGGTTGTAGTGAGGCAGGGGTCAATCTCTTCTCCAGAATAAATACCAATGGGACAAGAGGAAATGACCTCAAGTTGCATCAGTGGAACCAGCTTAGATATTAGGAAGAATTTCTACGTGAAAAGAGTAGTCAAACATTGCAGTAGACTTCCCAGGGAAGTAGTGGAGTCATCGTCCCTGGCAGTGTTCAAGACACATGTAGATGAGGCACTTATGGACATGGTTTAGCGGGTGTGGTGTTGAAGGGTTTGCGGTGTGACTTGATGACCTTAAAGGTCTTTTCCAACCGTAATGATTCTATGATTCCAAAACAAAGTTCCTTGAACAGACTGGTAGTTTCAGCTCCAGTCATTGACCTATAGGCAGGCAGCCTGTCTACGGTGGTGGTTTTCAATTTCTTCAGCACTGTTTTCTCTTTTTATTTCTAATTAGACATTTTTTCAGGACAGAGATTAATTGGGGAAATCCAGACATCACTGAAGCTAATGATAAAACATTCATGAACTTCAAACAAATCAGGCTTTCACCACTCCCTTCCTGAATAAGTCTGTGAGATGCATTGGAATATCATACTGCACTTGGAGGGAAGAAAAAAACTTTTCTTCAGCAGCTGATGAAGTTGAATTGTGTTGAATAGGTTTTATTCGCTTACTTTTCACTCTGAAAAGCTGACATTCTTTCCCCTGACCCATATACAATGATCATTTTTATATCTCTTGTCTCAGACCCACACCTAGATTCAGCCTAGCCTCAGGCCCAGGCCCATGCCCAGATTCAGCCCAGCCTCAGGCCTAGGCCCAGCCCCAGGCTTAGGCCCAACCCCAGGCATAGTCTCAGCCCCAAGCCCAGGTCTAGGTCCAGCCCCAAACCCAGGCCCAGGTCCAGCCCCAGCCCCAACCCCAGGCCCAGGCCTAACTCAGTGCCCAGATTCAGCTCTGCCTCAGGTTAAGTCCAAGGCCTAGCTCTAGGACGAAGTCCAGGCCCAGCCCTAGGCCCAGGCCCAGCAAGTGCCTGCAAAGGCTGGGGGAAGCCAGCAGGAGCAGGGAGGATGATGGAGCTGTCTGTCAGTTGCTGCTAATCCACTAGAGGCCATCGTGACACAGAATATAGAGAGCCTCACAGAGCATTTTTACAAGTATTTCTCGACTGTCCTTTTGTTTTTAAAAAATGGTATGTTAAGGAGGCTATTAAGTAGATATTCAAACAGTGGTAGAGTGCAGAAGTCATTCTTCCGGAAGTTGCAAAATTTCTCATGTGTTATAGAGGAAATTCTGTCTGAAATTCTGTTAGCCAGAAGCATTGATTTGCTCATGTAACTCATATTTCAGCAATACAGAATATATCTTATTGTTGCATTTTGAACAGGATGTGCAGTGCTGTGCAATTATTTGTAATCTTGAAAAAAAAATCCTAGCAATTGCTTTTTCTATTTACTGTATTTTAGAAAAGTGGTTGCTTAAGAATTGTTGAGGAACTATTGCGATGGCATTTACAAGTAACTTGTAACTTACACTCCATCTCTCGCTCATGCATGACAATGAGAGCAGAAAGGGTGATTTTTGAAAGAGAAATATGTGTTTGCCAGGGTGGATGGCAAGATACGAGTGCACTTAAGTTTGTTGGTGATGCGAAGAGAGCCTCAGCAACAGGGAAAGGGGAGAAAGGGAGTAAAATTGGAATAAATATGGCTGTGGTGAGGGCAGGACAACAGCAGGAAAGACAGAAATGGAGGTATCCAAGGAGATTCCTGGCCACCTGCGCCAGCACATCTGAAGGCAGGTAAACCTAAAAACTGCTAGCCTTGCCCCGGAAGAAAGACTCAAGCTACTTGTTGCTGTCATTTCTGTTTATTCCTACAGCTACCTGAACGTAGAACAGTAGCATTTGATTAACTGCTGCAAAAGGTTTGGCCAAGTGTACGAAGAGACATCTCCCATTGATGAGAAACCTTGCAGAATTGGCTGATCAGCTCTTCATGTATTTTCTGTTATGTATAATATAACCTATCCCCTCTCCACAGACAGATACATTTGTGTATGAAGACATTATTTTAAAAATCCGTACTGCAACTTTTAACTTTTGTGTGAGAAAAACACCAAAAAGTCTGAGATGGTGCAATCTGAGACGATGCAGATTACTTATTGTGGTGGCAGTGTCAGGATCTTTCTTGTGTTAGTATTTAGGAAACAATAAACCTAGTGAACCTGTCTCAGATCTTCCTGAGACTGTCATCAATCAGGAACAATTCTAATGAACTCTGTAAATGTCACAGTCATTTAAATTGGTATAGGTTGTTGCAGAATCAAGCTCTCAGAAAGATGAATATTACTCCTCTCATCTGATGCACCCAGAAACACATTCATGTGTGGAAAAATAACAGTTCTGGAAAACAGCATAACTTCCTGCATGTCTGAAGGGACCGCCCCACCTGTTTCTAAGGCTTTGCAATGGCTGCTCGTTCTGTAAGGGTGTTGGAGAATTTGGTCAGAGAGTTGCTGTCAGCATCAGGTCTAAAATGAAGGAAAGCAGCAGGAAATACTGATTTATTACCCAAAAGCAAATCTTTTATTTATGAAATGGAAAATTTGCACACATGTTTTTAGACATGAATATTCTAAGGAGTATGTGGAAGACAGAGAGTAAAAAGGGAATGCATGCTAGATGAGCAAGATTTTTCAAATAGAAAAACATGAATTTAATGAATAAGATATAGAAGCTGCAACATCAAGCCTGTGTTTTTAAAGATTTAGAAAGCTAATATAATATGAATCCAGCCATATAATCCTGTGTTCAAAAATGTGAAATAATAATAACAATGTAACCTCATCCCCTGTATTTCCTCATTTCCTTAGGGCCACAGTTTCAAAAGGTCTTAAAAAACATAGCAACAATACATTCCAACACTTCCCTCTGATTATGGGAAAGCACCCTGCTCTCAAAGCCTAGGTAAGTGTTGACATGCTCACTACCTCCAACCCTTTCCTCTATGAGCAGTTGGAGGAATGGGTCACATGTGTGTACAATAGGGGTCAGGTCTTTATTTTAACTTTTGGGCCTGGCCCAGCAAACATTTAAAATTAGGCTTGAGGTTTAGTACCTCAAAATTTTTATGGGTTTTCATGGAAATATTGTGTGGTAGTTAGCACTGCTACTGGTAACATTTGGGGAATTGATCTCTCTGTGCCAACCTGGATATTTATCTGCATACAAATGAGTGCAATCTCTTTGAGCCTGAAAGCCTCCCTTCCCAGCCCAGCTTGGTCTTTTAAATGACCTGTGAGGTCCTCATCCTGCGATAACACCACCCAGCCTTCCCCAGGCAGATTCCTCTATCTACACAGTGTCTAAGACTATTTCTGGGGTTATGCGCCACTTCAGGGATCTATCAGCATGGAGCTTATGGGAAGATGGATGGCTCAGAGAAAAGTGAGGGAAGAGCCTGACTTGGTTGGAAATGCTCAGCAACTTCTCTTGGGAAGGGCTAGGTAAGGCCTGAATAACTTTGAGAGAAAAAGGAGTGGGCATGAACAGACTTCTCATAGATATCTGACTGAATTTACAAGGCTGAGTGGACCTCAGTAAACCACCTGCCTTTTAATAATTTCTGATCATAAACATTTCTGCTTGTGTTATGTATTTCACTCAAGGTTTTGAGGTAAATTTATAGATATTTGCTTTTGTTCTGTGAGTGAGTAATCTGAAACACTGAGAAGCATGTTGTAGCTTACTTTGTACAGATAGTGGTCAGCTGCAGAGCAGATTCTAAAATCTAGCAAATCTGGTCACTAGATAATTGCAGTCTATCCAGGTTAAAAAGCAAATCGCCTACCTTTAAGAAAAGTAAACTAAATCATGCTTTGTTCTAAGATACTTAAATATGGTATTCACTTCCCTTGAAAGTTTTAGGGCAAATTCAACTATGAACTAGTGCTACCCACATTCTTAGTAGTCAGAGTTTGTAAAATAATAAAATTTGATCTCTTCCTTGATTTTAAAATAAAGGAATGTGAAATTGTTCTGAGCTGTTGATTTATCAAATAATTTTGGTTCAGGTAACCCCCTTGAGGGATTTGGCTGTGTATGTTTTTGTAATAAATATTCAAAATACTACTATCAAAACAACCTCTCCCCAACTACAACAAGCCACACCATCACCACAACATTCTGGTGACTTCAGCACATGTTATGACAGAGACACTTGAGACTTGATAGTAGCTACTTCCCTATTTTTAATTGTCTTTTTGTGCCAAGAATATTTGTTTTTCTTCTTCTTTTTCTTCCTCTTCTTTTGTACGCATTAAATATGGTTCTGCATTACACTGTGCTTCAAAACTGCATTTTCCAGTACCTTGAATAAACTTCTTCCCAACCTGTACTGTGTCTTAAGGTTTTTTGTATGCAGTGAGGAGTGCTTCAAGCTTCAGCTGTAGCTGGAATGTGCATAAGTTTGTGAAGTTTCTCAGAATGACTCATAGAGTGGAAGCAAATAAAAAACCACAGAGATATTTGTATCTTAAATGTGCTTCAAGTAACTGCATTATTACCACAGTACCTCCTAGGCTTCCCGTTTCTGTAGATTGCACATTGTCACCACTTCCTAAATAGATGTATTTATTTATTGAAACTCAAGGGTTTTATTTAACACCTCATGTACAGAACACTTCTCCTTATCCAAGTCATTTAGACCAACATCTCCAAATTTGGATGCTTATAGCATTCCACCTTAATCCTTGTTTAGACATAAATAAAAGTAGCCTAATTTAAAAAAAAAAAAAAAAAAAAAAAAAAAAAGCTGAAGCATCTTCAGAAAAATCATACTTCTAATTTATTTGGATATCAAACTTCATACTTAACCCTAGGTTCAATAGGGCAGGTAAAAACCTGGTTATACTATAGGCTACAATCAGAACGCTCCTGTAATAAAAGTCAAGCATAAGCTTGAGTGAAGTGCTAAATTTGAGGCTTTGTTACCCATGACTGGCACACATGAAATTCAGGTGAGATTGATGGATTTCAGGATTGAAAATTACGTGGCCTTATTTCTTCAGAGCCTCCTAGATACAAAGAAGGGAAACATTTTGGGGAAAGCTATTAACTAGTTAGAAGGTTTCTGCAAGAAATACCAGTCATCTCTTCTCTCGCAAAAGGAGAATGCCGCAAAAATAGTTTTCGTATGTGACAGACCACATGTTTGTTCCCACCAGCTTGAACTAAATATCAGTGGGGATGCAGGCTTTAAGGAGGATATGCAGCAAATAGGGGCAGTGGAGCTGCGTCCGCGATTAAAAATCTGCCATGGAAGAATGGTTTTCACTGTGTAGTAGAACCATAGCACTTCTGGTATGAGCAAGAAACAGCAGTGAGCTGGGAAACTGGCAAATTTTGATTTTTGCAGGTTTAAGCCCCTACGAAGTCTATTGTGTCAGCCAAGACCATAATGTTTCAAAATAACAGCAAAGCGAAAAATCCGTATGTCTTCCTCATTTTCCTGGAGCATGATAGGAAACTCATTTAGTCAATGACTGTCTTTCTATCAGTCTCAGTGGGCATTGTATAAATTCCCAATGGATAAAAATAAACAGAGGAAAAATGAGGAATCTGCCCTTACCCCAAGGTCACCTTGATGATAGTAGTTCCTTCAGTGAAGGGTCAAAATGAATTTTATCCAAGTAAATGGATAAAGCAGAGCAATATTGCATGTAAGGCTTCAGTAGCAATGCATGTTAAGGGCCTATTTAAGTCCGTTTCTGGATAGTAGATCAAGTAAGGGAATGATGAAATTTAAGCTTTTGTTTAAGTTACAAGTCAAGTAGTTATCAGTTATATACTAAGTTAGGTAAGATTGGTTTGACAGCACTGTAGAAATCTTTGTTCATAACCATACTGATGATCAAGACCCTAAGAGCACTTATATAATAAAACTGTGTGCAAGGAATCATTTTCAGATTGAAGGGAAATGATAAGAGAGTAAACTATTTACACAACTTTATTCAGCTATCTATAATTGTGGTTTATAATGAAAATAATGAGTCAGATCTTGAAATGAATGTAGCCTCGTGTACTTAGTTCGTAATTTACAAATAATTGGTCTGAAGATAAAAAAAAGGATATGTAAAATTATGCATTGTTTGCGTTCATTAAAGTTAATTCATACAGGCACACTTTTTTTGCGTTTTTTACACATACAAAGACAGAAGTTTTGAAGACTAAACCAAAAATAGAGTCTCTTGAGTCAGACTATTTCTACCACTGTGTTACTGAAATTTCTAATCATCATCTCATGACAATAGTTTCAAGGGATTTATGAAAAAGTAGCAAAGAATACACTTTTCTGTAATTTACTATTTCCTGTAATTCATCATACCATTTTTTTTCCCCAAATCGCTTTGACTTTTTTTCTGGAGTATCATATATCACAGTCCTACTGCTTATGACCCTTTTTTGACTGATACCCTCCTGCATTTGTGCATTGTTTGTTAACTACATTCTTTTTTCTGCAAAGACAACTATAAAACTAAAAGGCAAAACAAGAGATACTTGATAGGCTGGAATAGGTGACTACAAGGCTGCCTCTGCAGCGGTTTGTTTGATTTGCCCTAGTTAACCTAAAACTTTAGGTGTCACTGACCCTGCAAGTGAAATACTACAGTCTAGGCTGCATAAGAAGATAGACTTGATCCATTATGTTTTTTAAAGTATTTGAATCAACTTCAAATCTATTGAAAACATTGACAAATGTTAATCATAGCCATAGATTCCCCTTTCAGAACAATAACTAATGTTGTTAAAGCAAAGCAAAAACAATTGTGGCAAAAACAAATAGGAAATTCAAAAGAGCATGTAACTTAAAATGATAGGTACGGTAGCAGTCTACATTAACTACATTGCCTGCAAAGCTGATTTGATGAGCCACAAGCTGTCGTTTTTTGAGTGGTTTGTCTACTGAGCTAACAGTTAAAAAATAATCCAATACTTGTGCTTTTCTATGCTGTGCTATGCAAAACAAAAAACAAAATAGAAAAACAAAACAAAACCCTCAGTAAGCTAGAATTTTATGAGGAGAGGAATTATTATCTACAGAAAACAATCTGAGTATATTAAAGGTATGAGTGCTTGGGTTATCACACATGAAGTTTGATGTGCGGTGTTAGCCTTTATAAAACTACAGCACTTTAAAGTGAGGAAGAAGAAATAAAGATTGGCATGCAATGTCTGTGACATATCTGTGAAAAATGAACAACTTGTAATGTATTTTAAATAAGTGCACTTAAAGTCATCTTTTGGGATTCCTAGGAATTTTTTGAGGAAAGGCTCAGCTTTTAGTAATCTAAATGTGGCAGAAGATGATCAAATAATCAGGGAGCTAGGTGGGAGCTGGAAACTTTGCATTCATTTTCCGGCACTGATACAGTCTTCCTGTTTGACCCTGTATGGCAGTCACATAATCTTCTTTTTGCCACTCAGTTCCTCATCTGCGCTTTGAGTACCGAAAAAAAAAAAAAAAAGTTTTTGTTTGTGTGTATATCTCACTGGAAAAATGTGTTTTTAATTTCACCCTACTACATCTTGATACACAGCATTAATTGTTTCGTTGTGAATCACGCAGTAAAATGCAGTCGGAGCAACCAGACCTCATGCACAAAGATTTTTAGCAGCTTACATGGAAATGATTTTGTCCTTCAGTGAGCTCATGTATCCACAGTAGGTGCTAACAACCCAATGGAAGTCTTACTGATCACGTATTCCTAGTTTTATAAAGAGCATAATCAGGGCAGTTCAAGGAGAAAGGAAGGTTTGTCAGCTATATACTCATTACAGCGCTCTGCAGAGATACGGGCAGTGAACCAGCTGCTTTGGAGTAGCAATCCACTGGCTGAGAAAGTACTCTTGCAAAAGTCCCAAAGTCCTCCTCCAGCCTCACACCTCCTGGGAGCGTATTTACAAAGCATAATTGAGCTGTGCCACACAAGGCCTTCTCTTCACTCACTTTAAAATTGAGAGAATAAAACCAACAGTCAGAGGAGCAATACAGACATCACGCCTTGCCACAAATCCTTTTGAGGAACAGCAAGAGAAGAAACAAAAATAGATATGTCCTTAAATGAATGTTCTACTTACAGCTAGCCGGATTTCTAAGGAAAGGAGAATTTTCCTCATTTATTGTCATACCTTCACTTGTGAATGTCTTCACATTGTCATAATGCCTCAGAGACAGTGGACACATTGACCACGGCTTCAGATTTTATGAGAATTATGAAAGAGGCAACAAAAAGCAGTCCATTTCTTTTCAAGTGCTATTCAAACCCTTTATGACTATTTCTGTATATAAAAAGATAAAAACCATTTTTCTGTAGGGGTTTGGTCCATAAGAATTAGTGTCTGCATAGAACGCACAGAAATAAATGGTGATTGTCAAAACACATTAGAATTTAGAGCACATTTGTTGCAAAGATAGAAGTTCACTGGAGTATCTGGATTGTCAGAGTCAATTTTATTTTCCTTACTACACATATGCACATATTTGAACCTTGTCATACTGCAAAGGGAAATATCTTATTACATTTCACTAGGGTTTTTACAGAGCTTTTTTTATGCACTACAGGCAATAATGATTTTTTTCTTTAATAAGTAAAATACTGAAATGTCCTGTTCTATCAGGAAACTGAAGGAAGTACATTTATCCCCTGTAAAGATGAAATTCTACATTATAGGGTGCAGAAAGCCTGCAATATGTATTATTTTTTCAAATAGTTGAAAGATTTATAGTCGTAAATGGATTCTTTTTCAGCGTCTTGATTACATTATCTTCTACAAATAAAATGTTACAAATAAAAACAAGAGACATCCAGGAGCATTTTTACATTCTGTATTTTCAATTATCATTTTAACAGAAATGAATCACTTATCCTTTTTTCATTTGGAAACATTTTTGCTTCTCTTTTCCCCACTGGACATATAATTTTGATTTATAAACACAGCAATCTGGAGCAAAAGGAAGTTTTAAGCACAGTATATACTCCTGCTGAGGCCTGCTTTTATTTTGCTTAGAGTCTTTTATTTTTATTTTTCATATTTCCAGATCTATTTTAGCTATATACTTCACAGATGAAAAACATGCATGTGGATGACATATTTTGCCCATTTCAAATTCGCACAGGCCTAAGGTTTCATCTTACACCCAAGACCTCATTTTATAAACATGGTGAAGAGTTCTTCCAGTTAAAATGTGCTTTTAACTGGGATAAACCTGTCTCCCAATGTTAAGTCTTATAAATCTTCTCTGCAGTGCTATTTACAATCCAGCTACTGCATGCTTACTTTATTGACTCTGAATGAATAAATCAGTTTTCCACATCACCCCATTCTCTTTGCTGATGTTTTGATTTGGTGTCTATCCAAAAGTCTCTGATCATAGACACATGATTATAAAACCATCTCTTGCACTGAAAAATATTTAAGAAACTAGCAATGGAATTAACATCTTTTAGATACTGTTTTACACTGCACATTCGAACTTGAGGATACACATTTTTCACAGGGCTCAGTTCTGCTGGGCAGAGCACTCTGATAAGACTGCAGAAGCCAAGAAATGAAATAAGAGTTTTTTCATTATTCATTACTTGGCCTGAGTTTCTGCAACACAAAGTTTGTCTCTTTAACTGAATTGCGGCTCTTTGAGTAGATGCAGGTGTCTATATTTTACAGATTTTTAAAAGCTTTTAAAGATTTTTCATAGATTTGCTTTGCTAAAATTGCTGGGAGAGGTGACAGGAGTGAAGTAGTGTACCCCTCAGGCAGAATTGTGCAAAACTATGAGAGAAAAAAGAATTAGTCATCAAAGCTTTACATAAAACATTTTCCATTCCCTAAGTATCTAGGGAAACCAAAGAGACATTTTCACTCACAACTTATATTTGAATTTGGAAAAGCCCAGAAAAGGCTACAAAGAACCCTAGAACTAATGGGAATCATTCTATATAATCAGATCAGAGACTGGCTTGTAACTCATCAATAGCATCTGTCATTTTTTTCTATCCATTCCCTTAGGGAGAAGAAAAGGACTGACATGAGTGTATCTAGATCAGAACCTATTCCTTCCTTTTGAATTCTGTGTTGAATTCAAAACTAGAAGGAGCCTGCAGGTTCCATGCAGCCTCTGATGATGGAAATAACACGAGCACCTGTCTTGCAAGGCATTTGATCTCTCAGGAAAAGTGTCCCTGAGAGGTGAGCAAGGTGGAATTTAAACCCCATGTGCTCAGTTTCAAAGCCAAATCCAGATCTTACCTTATGGCTCATTCAGAGGTAAAAGGCCTTTGCAATGAAACACTTGACAACTCTCCTTGTAGGACAAGTATAACACACTTACTTGTAAAATTATCTTTCTATAAACACATTACAATCAGAAGAGAGAAAGTGTTGTTTAGTTTTATAAAGCACTAGAGAGCTGAAGGGAATTTGGAATACATAGAAACCCACAGATGAGCTTTCTTGGAAGATCTTATTTTCTTTACTCCAAATCTTATGGAGATTTATAGTATCTGTATCAGCTATTCCAAGCAACACATCTTTTTGCTTACGGTCAGCTAAGGTTTGTACACGCAAAAAAAAGCTGTGTTACATCTCCTGAAACCAAATTTCCCTGTTTTATTATGTGGCATGGAAATATATCATATTTGGTCATATTGCTCTTTAGATAACCCTCAGTCTTCATTCCAGGGAATCAGTTTGGATGTGTAACATTCAATCATGCACAAATAGGGCCACAAATTACCAGTGTACCTGACAATTCTAGCTCTAGTATTGCAAGTCCTTCATAACACAGTAGGAAAAAGCAATCAGTAATATTTCAGCATACTTGGTTTGTTCCAAACTCTGTAGTAGCAATTAAGATGTCAGTGAATCGGGTTCAATTCAGCATTTATTTTCAAAGAAATAGTCATTTAATGGTAACACTGAACGGACTCAAGCCAGTGACACTCGTTAGACTTTCTGTCATCTCCCGTCTTTTCCTTGGCTTGAATAAAATGCAGAAGAAGTGTTCTGCTGGGATATTGTCCTAATCAGACCCTCAGTATCAATAAGAGTAATATCTCTCTGTCTGTTTTGACTGCTACCCATTTAACTCTAACTCTTTTCCTCAATTGCATCAGTTAGGAGATAGTTGTGCTAGGTTCTTAATATACCGTTTGGTCATGGTTTAGTCAAAAGAGAAGTGAGAACAATTTTACTCACTACTTTTGCCCTCCTTCTCCCCTGGCTTTGTAGAAGATGCACTTAGAGAAGCAGTGAAAAATTGTATTTGGCATTTTCCTACAAAGGTCATCAACAAACAAGACCAATAATACAGCCAAGAAAACCAGAAAACTCATGAGAAAGTCCAGTAATTGCCCATTATAGAGAAGAATCAAAAGATTCAAATTTTGAGGCAAATTTTATCACTGGGATTATTTCTGATGGGAAACATTACTCTGGAACAAAAGAATAGAACAGTAAAATCCCAAACAGCAGTATCAGACAAGATATTGGCTTAAGCACCTCCTAAAAATAAAGAATGATACTTGGAAAATACTGACAACAGTATGTGACCTTTCACAGAGACAGAGAGATACAGTGCAGAAAGATAGCAAGGATACAGAAAGAATGATTAAATCACAAGTAAAAAACAGCTACAAGGAAAGCTGAAGACAAATGATAAGGGAGCAACAGTAACAGATGTTTTCCCTCAAGGTCATAAATGAAAACAGGAATCCTGATGCACAGGAGCTTTTCCGGAAATATATGTCTATATCAGAACATGAAACAGCAGTGCACACAGAATAAAAGCAAAAGGGTCTCCTTTTTTGCAAAGAGCATCAAGGCAAGTACCCAGGTATCTGGAAATGGGCTGTTGTTGAGTGGGCTCACTACCCTCAATATAGCACCAACAAGTGCTATGTTCTGCTGACCTTTGCCCAACTGGCTCCCCAAGGACAAGATAACTGATTCAAGGTCTAGTCATGAGGTATCTGTGGTGCTCAGCCACACAAAGTGAAAAGAGGGGAAGGACAGCAGCACTGCATAGGCTGAGGTCAAGGGCCAAGGTAGTATAAGAGAAAGAGAATGGTCATCTCACCAATACAGAGCTTGAACAAAAGAAGCTAGAATTATCCTGCCTGAGCACACACAGCATCACACCTGAGCTAATGACCTATAAAGGGATGCTAGCAAGAGTAGGATTCAGTGGCCCTGACTCAACAAGTCACACCTAGTTCAGCATAAGATACTATAAGTTGACCCAGAGAGCACCTGGTCTCTGCTGGCTAGGAGAAGACCCATGGGAGACATAGTGCTATATGATGGTCTCTTGCTTACACTCGTCCTTAGACATCTCTGATTGAACAAGATGAAGGAGATAAATAGACCTCAGTTCTTGCTCACTGTGGCTGTTTTCATACTCCTGTGACACAGCCTTATTGAGCATGTTGTGGTGCTCACAATATGTTGTGACATGGGTTATCTACAGACTGGTTACTGCACCACAGATCATCCAAACATGACTCCAGTTTGAGATCTCTGCAGTTTTCATTGCTAATATTCACCCTCTGGAGTTTTCTGATGTTACAACACACTTAAATTAACCTTTAATTGGGAAATTCTCTTTAGGTAGGGAATGTGAAATTGGATTCTCTTCCAAATAACCAAGCTTCAATCTTGCAATGAAGCAGACAAAAACTAAAGCATTCTCCACCCCTCCTTCCTGTTGCTAGTTGGGTTTATGCTTCCTTTCCCTTCCCAATGAATCTCCCAACCCATCCTCTCCAAGGAGCATGTTCTGCTGGGCTACCACTAAACCGCTGCATCCTGGGCCATGAGGTAGCCCTTGGAAAGTCATAACAAGTTGTATATGAAGTGCCAGAGTGAATGCTGTGCTCAAGTGAATGTTGATGTGTTATCCAAGCAAGAGAGCACTCCCCGGCAGCTGTGGAAGGAGCACACCCACAAGGCTGACTTTCCACATGGATCCCTGCTTTTTATTTTTCTCCTAGAACATCCAGATTCAATCTGTGGTCAGGAAAACTGCAGTGCAAAGAGCTTTCTCAGACCAGCTCTCTTTCAAGACTGACATTATCAGTTTGGAATATTCTCAGAGCTATTGAGTATCCGGAAGAGAGAATGGCTATGATCTGACTACACCATTCATGTCTAATCCAAACACCTCCCCAGATTTAACTCAGCCTATCAGGAAAGATAATTTAGAACCTGGGGAAGATAGCATTTGGAGTCTGCATTTGGCACGCCAGCCAGCCACCTCTGAATAGACCTTCCAGATGAGGTATTTTGTCACAAAAAGTTCACGGAGGTGTTAAGTGCAAAAGCATTCCTGAAACAACAGCAAATCAGGAGGAAAAAAAAAAAAAAAGAAGAAAGAAAAAAGCACTTTTGTCATGAAAACATAGTTTCCTGTGTTTTTTTTTTTTTTAAATATCGTTTACATAAATTGTTAAGAAAAGAAGAAAAATAGGAAGAAAAAGAAGTACCATGATTTTTAGGGTTCTGGTAAACATGTGGCTTAATCAGACGAGCTCTGGAATCTATCTGGTTGTGCAGTCAGTATAGCACGTGCTGTACTGGGCTATAGTGTATCTGTCAAGTACAGGAGGCTAAGGGAGCTTCACACTACACAGCCTGACCGACCGGCAATGGCAGCAAGGGGTACGTGTTTTGATCACTGAAAGTGACAGTGGATAAATCTTTCATGGACCTAAGTGACTTAGGAGTCTGTGTCTTATTTGCAAAAGTAACCTCTTGTTGGGAATTCGGCACAGTGGAGTGGCAATACCCTAACAGATTTGCCACTGCTCAGCTGAAGTATATAATATCTTTGACTACTTCAGCTTAGAGGTCATGCTACTAATGTGGTATAAATCTAACCTCATCAAAGTCCCATCACAATTGTAATAGTCAGACATCAAGCACAGGCAGCTTGTCAAGCAGTGGGCAATAAATTGTTAGATTGCCATAACTCAGCTCTGTGTGCCAGCCTGTAGGCTCCTGATTTGGTTCTATGATGTGTGCATTTTTTAACAGAACTTTTAAATCACTTGGTTAAGCTAAATGTTTTCTGACTGTTTGCAAAAAGACAGAAAAGTAGAATCCTCACGGTTGAATCAACAGGACAGCTGACCTTGGGCAGATTTGTGAAATATTATAGCGCTGTTATTGTGGGTTTCCAATTGCAGAAACAGGAATAAAATAGACACAAGACATAATCAGCAAAGAAGTAAAGGACTGGAAAAGAAATAATGCTAGTCAACATTGCTTTATGGACAACCAGTCTCCTTGGACAGATCCAATTTCATTCTCTGGTGAGATTATGAATTTAGTTGATAAAAGTGACTGCATAAATGTATCAGACATTTTAAGGTTTATGACTACTACTGCGCAACATTCAGACTTTCAGAAATGACACTGTATAATGCAGCGAGTGAGGTACTGAATGGTGTAAAGAGCCATCTAAACATCAAGGCCTGAAAGGCAGCCACCACCAAAAGGGCATGGCAAAAGAGACTGCAGCGCACAGGGTCAGGCCTTGAGGCTGGTCATCTTGTCACTATTGATCTACAAGTATAAAAGACAGGCATGCATTTTTAATGTCGGGGTGCTTAAATATTGCGGCAAGCATTTTCAAGAATTGAGCAGTTCTCCATCTCTTCACATCTTTGAACCAAAGAGGGAGTGATAATCTGGAAAAAAAATAGTGCTCCACAGCTCAGATTTTAATGAGAGAGGGTATATTTTTTATAAAATGCTTAATAGGGAGGATAAAATAAGTTCTGCTTTTTATGCAGTACTTCACAGAGTATGTTCGAATCCAATGAATAGTAAGATTTTACTTGATAACCAAGAGCATGAAAATTCAATGGTGGTGAGTTGACAAAATATCTAACAGCAGTCCAGTGTGCTAACGGGGTGATTCTTTCCTGAGTGACACGAGGGCCTGGGAGAATAATTATGGGGTAATTTTTAAATTCAAACTTGCATCCATGAGGAGGAGGTAGGACACTGTGATGAAAATTGCTCTTAAGTACTTAAAGCATCATTTTTCCCTTCACCATGTGAATGACAGACCACCTCTTCCACTAATCATTAAACAGATTAAGACAATTACTTTCTAAAACTCCCCTTCTGCATCGTGTTTTGTAAGGTAGACCCACTCCCTTGTTGAGCAGCACTCCAGCAGGCAACACCTCAAAGAAGAGTTGAGCAAACCTGTTTGGTTCAACAGTCTGATCTCACATCTCCTTGCCCAATGCCCACAGTGAAGCCATGGTGCCCTCATATGAGTTAACATTTGATATTAGAAGAAATCTTCTTCTGTTTAACTGCTGCCAAAAAGTTAAAGTGTTTCTGCTTTCCCTCTCACATCCCTATGAGCTAACCACATACCCTTGCTGCTGTCCTGTAACTGCCTTGAAAAGAAAACTAAAAAAAAAAAAAAGATTAAAAAAAAAAGAATCAGAAATCCCCTAACTAATTTTACCAGCTAGAGAGCTGGCAAGCAGAAGTATATGTGTTGTAGAACTGAAACAGGTGTGGTTTGAGCATTTTCCACATTTGGTCTTGGCAAAAATATGTACAGTGGATATTAATTCCTCCACCCAGATAATGAGGCTTTGGAATCTGTTATCTGAAACTCTTGGTGGAATTCCTCACATACTCAAAAGGACAAGCAAACTTGATAATGATTTTTTTTTCTTTCTTTCTTTTTAAGTGGCAGCATTTTCTAAACGAACCAGTTTGTATGTAAATTTTAGTGTTTAGATTTTTTTGCTTACTGTGCTTTATCAGTTAAAACATCTCTGCTGCTCTCTTAAACCCTGAGATGGCTTCCATGGCTCTATCTCAATCCAATATCCCACTGACTGGGTTTGCATCTGTTCGTGTGTAAGTCTCCTTGATTGCATACCTGCTCATAAATGCACTGCACCACCAGGTTTGGTGCAATTGCACAGTAAGGATAAGCTCTTGTCACCCGCATCTCTCCATGACTGTAAGGAAGCATATATAGACCAACTTCTGGAGTCAGAAAAGACTGGTAAGACTCTAAATGTAGGCTTGGTAGGTAAACCAGGTAATGTGATATCACGTTGTTAGGTTGGCTTTTCTCTGCCTTATCTTGTGACACTGTGTTGTGCTGAGCGCTGCACACAGAGCAGGTCTTGGTCCCTCTAAACTTGGGAGGGACTGTAGCTGGCAAGGCATTGACAGCACAAGATTGAAGATGAGGACAAAGGGAATGAAGGGCTCATTTGGCATGACAGTTGGCTGGTTCTGCCTTTCTTGTATTCTCTGCTCCCTCTCTGCTGGGAAAGCCTCCTGCAAGTCTTCCTGCCTAGTGATGGCATTAACCCACGTTTGTGCACTGTATAAAGTGTTACTCCTTTCCTCAGGCTCCTCCTTCAAAAACCTCCTCAAGCCTCATTTTTTCCATGATGCAGGGAAGAATTTGGCCAGCTAAGAATAAATCAGTAATGCACACCTGCACACATGGAGCAAAGTACTCTAAGTGAAACAGCCACTGGAAAACCTGTAGCTAGTTCTTAAAGCGATTAAAACCTAGGATTTTCCCTTTACATACCCTAACCATTTGACTGCTAGATCCGTCTTGCTTGTGAACCATCCCTTCCTCTCCAAAACAATGAATCTCAGCGTCTTTGTCACAGGTGTCTCTCTGATGCTGTAGGAGCCGTAGTGCTGTATTTGCTCCCAGTGAGAAGAGGATTCAGTCAGGGTTCCCCTATTACTGTTGATCTATACACAAGCCCATCAGACATTGGAACGGGGCACTTCTTCTGACTTTCTTCTTTAAAAAAAAAAAAAAAAAAAAAAAAAAAAAAACTTAGCTCCCATTCCTCTTATGAAAGACTAGCTTTGCTGACAGCTTTCAGACACTGACTACCTAGTGGCCAGATCACCTCTGTGCAATGCCAAGTGAGACACCTGGGTGTCTTTTATGCAGCCTGTGATCTGTGTGTGGCCTTTACCAAAGCTGGGACTGTGGTGCTCTCAGAAACCAGTCAAAGCAACATGATGTTCATAGATATACAGAAAATTAAGAAACATGGTTCTTCAGACCTAAACTATGTTCCCGTGGTTTCTTCTTGTAACATTTTTCTGCAAAGAAAAATAGTGCCACAGTATTAAATTATCTTTGTCTTTTTTTTTTCTTTTTTTTTTCCTATTTGGCAAGTTAGTCTTTGTAAATAAGACCATGTATATTAAATAATTAAATTGAAGGTCATACTCAACGCAACAATCATCCCAGTCTGGAATCTGAATTTCCCAGGAGTTGAGATATGGATTTTTTACCCCAGTATGTATGAGGCTGTTAAGTGCTGTTCATAGCACATCCTTTTTGAGATAATCAAGAGACTCAGCTTGTTTTTGGAGTGCCTGACATCCTCATTTTGCAGCTTTTCTTCTGCAACAGTATCATTTGTTGTTACTGAATTTTGATGCCTAGACTCAGTTTCTTATTTTGTATCTTTAGCGTTTTCGTGTCTTCTGCATGGGCTGATTACATGTATGCTCTTCGATATTGTCTTCAGTTTAACGTTTGTCTCACTCTGCTTTTCTTTAGTTACATTTTCCAGTGACAGCATTTCCTCGCTGGTTTAATTCACTTCTTTCAGTAAGCAATGTCTGTCAATCAGGTATACCATAACTCAGCTTGTTGGTGGCAAATCCCATAGGAAGACCCAAAGATAAAGTAGTGAAATTCCCAATGAAAAGCTAGGCGACGTTTATTTCTGCACATAGAGGCTTCAGTAACCTTCTTCAGTCTTTAGCCAAGTAGAATACAAATAGAATACATTGGAAAGACCAAAATCCCTACACGGCTAGAGGATATGGGCTTATTCAAAGGCAGTGCTCAGGAAGGGCGGGGTAATGCCAAAGGCCTAACGTAGTGCTTTGCAACTATGAAATCCCAGCAGTTTTTGCCAGCTGTAGCCAGACTCAACTGTGTGGGTGCCAAGCCGCGGGGCCACACACAGGCTCCATGGCTCAGCACCCACACAGCCAATGTTTAAAAAAAAAAAGGAAAAAAAAATGCTGAATCAGACTCTAGAAGCCTAACCCAAAAACATGCATATAAACTATAATTTTTGTTATAAAAAATCTGGTTGGGAACAGAGATGTTGTAGGAAATCTGGAGAAGAGGGGAAATATTCCTAGTGTTAGAAGCAAGCTAGAGTTCACAATGTTTGACCACAATAGTTTTCTTGGCTGCTATGGTTCTATGACTGATTTAAGAGGGTTTAAGGTTAATAAACCATAGTTGCATGTTATTATCTGTGTGCTCTCGCTAGCAATGTCATTTATTCACAGATTTATGGTGATCACCATAATAACATAGAGGCTATGTGTTTCTTATGGACCTTGGCTAGCAGTGGGGAAAAATGAGAGGTGAGGGAGAAAGCAAGTGAGACTTGATTTTCTAAACTATAGCATTGCTACATCCAAGCCAGAAATTGTGTTGATCCATAATATGGCCCAAAAGTTAGTGTGAAAAAAAAAAAAAAAAAAAAAAAGCTCATGACCTAACCAGGGTGACTGTAAGAAATATATTCAAATATATTAAATAGCATTGGTGAACTCAAGATAATTGACTGATGAGTGGGTCAAGAAAAGTGCAGATTGGTAGAAGATGAAATAGCAAAATTAAAATGTTTTCCCTTTATGAAAGAGGTAACTTTGTGTTTAATAGATTACAGAAATGGATGATTTTTTAAAGAAAAAAAAAACAGTTTTGTTTTGTGTAGTTTTTTCTTTTAGTCCTTCATTCCTTATGGACTTTAAAACCATACTATAAAAGCCCAAGGATATTAATCAGTCATAAAAAGCTTAACACACAATGATATAAACGACAAAAAAATGATCTACAACAGTGTTAAACCACAAAAAAATTATTAATTATCAAAGTCTCAGCTCCAAAATATTTTAAAGAAGTTTTCCTGCTTGCTGTTAAGTCAGGAAGAAAAAAAGAAAGAAAGAAAAGCCTATAGTCCGTTTCCAGTCTCTCATGCTTTCTGAGCTGAACTCTGAATACAAATCTATATTTGTAAGACACCCTCATCTACCAGTTAATCAAAGCCCTGGAAATTCAAGGAAACCTGTGTTTATGGAAATCTGGCATTTCTGTAAAGTTTTGAATGAGAGCTAAATAGAGCAGTTCATCTCATTGAAACTAATGGCTTCTGCCAAGTGGTTTTGCAGTGCTGGGTCTTCTGGCACAGTCAGCATTTAGGAATTCATTTATGAGCTGGGTTAGCTGGAGACTCTGGAATTCAAATTTATGTCTAAGACTTAGTGGTTTATTCCTGATAGGTCTCTGTAAAGAAATTGTAATCAATTTACCAAACTCAGACTTGGTAATACACAGAATAGAAAGTTAGCCTTTTCCTCATGATTTAAAGCTTGAGATTTTTTTTTTCCTTTCCCTAGTGGACAATTGCAAACTGTACACATGTACATTGTGTAGCTGAAGGGGGCTTTTTAATCACCCATTCATACTTGCATTTGAAAAAGCTTTGTCCTTGTGCTCTTGAGTTGACTTCCTACAGGCCTGATCGTGCTCCTACTGAAAGCACTCACGTTTTCTTTGAGGGGAACAGAATCTTGCTTCAGCTGAAGTCACAGTTGCACATAAAGAACGGAGAACTGTGTGGCTTGTCACACCAGTTGATTTTATTTCAGTCAGTATTTGCATGAACACACACAATGAGCTTCTATTAAGTACTTGTTTAATTTGCTTAGAAAATCTCTCTCTCCAGGAGCTGGCCAGCATATTTGAATATTGGCTTTTTTTTTTCTGAGTCATAAAAACCTAGACATTTTTAGCAAGCAATGAACAAGAATTGCTCTACCCTTTCAATGCAACTATAAATTTGCTCCTTCTTCCCCTTTTAGAACTCCTTTGAAGAACTCATTGAATAAATTAACAACTTGGAAAGTTGCCTGCCGTTTTTGTTGGCTTTGGGTTTCAGGGAGTTGCTTGGTAAACAAAAGTCAATGGATTCAAACAGTAACAAAGTAATTTAAATGATTAATCAAGTGTTAAAACTAGCTTAACCTCTCCTGTTTTACAAACTCTATATCACCCTCACTAAACTAATAGAGGAATAAGACACCCGTCTGGAAATCTCATCTGAAATATTAGATTGAGAATCAAAAATTCAGCCAAGCAGTGTGGTTTGTAGGGATATCCTGGCGGATAATAAATTGCATTAATCTTACTTAAATTTTCCATCTAAATCATGTCTTGAGACCATATTGCACTGAGGGGAATGTGTCTAGCTTTGAATGCATTGTGCTACTGAAAAGGTTATTAAAAGGGGAAAAAAACAGATAATGACTGTTCTTGTTTTTCTTCTGACTACTTTTTCCTATATTGAGGAACCTATGTTAAATATTCTGGCACCTAATGAAGAAAGTCTGCTTTCTGCTGCCAGTGCTTATGTTTTCTAATAGAAGATAAGAAACTCACATACTCAGAACACTTGGGGCTTTTTTTTTTTTTTTTTGGCCAGAAATTATATGTGTGGACAAAAATAACCCCAGAGTTTTCCCAGCATCGTCAGAGCTAAGTATTTTCCTCATCTTGCTCATTCAGAAGAATTTCACTTTTCCAGCTACACAGAGTATGAAAACAATACCAGAAAAGCTCCCCTGGGTTTTTCATCAACTTGCAAGTCTGAAAGAAGACCTGAGGTTATAAAGTTCTGCCCATCCTTGAGCTTCTGTCCGCCATCTACGACGCCACTGTCATTTCCTTAGTCTTAACTGAAATAAAAGATGTTACAGTAAAACAAAGACTTATTTAAAGACACAACCCCCAGGAAATTTGGGGCTGGGCTGTCATCAGCACCTCTGGATGGAGAAGGGAGGTCCTCAGGCAGGAGTACAAGGGGGCTCGTTGGGTTGTGTCCCCGAAGAGGATGGAGGACACGGTGCCCACATCCTCCCCCAGCATGGCACGTGCCCATCTCCAGTGGAGGGAAGGCTGGGGCACCCCGGGCAAACACAGGGGGTGAACTATCCTGCCATCCCTCTGGTGGGGACGAACCCGCTGGGGTTGGCAACAGAGGAAAGCTGCTCCTGGCCTTCCTGCGGCTCCTTACTCAGCTGAACTTACTCACGCACAACGACGCAATTTCCAACAAGCACATCAGCAGCCACATCGTTGACAGTCAAGGGGAGGATGGTTTCCAAACAGCAGTTACACAATATTATGCAACGTACTGAATGTCTGTCATGCTGATGATGCCCCATTTTGTTCTCTTCATCTGAAAATTTGTCCTTGGAAGCCCTCCATGTTTTCAGAAACTTCTGCTAGTATTTCATCTCCAATCCCAGCTCCTGGAGTGCAGTGGGAGCCGACAGGCACCACCAGGCTGATCTCAAATGAAAGAAATCTTCCCTCCAACCCCTCTGATGCCCAGGAGCCGCCTGGCCGTGTTCTCTCAGCTGCGCAGGGCAGCCTGCCTCTGATCCCACCAGAGACGGGAGGCCAACACAGGGCGCTCATGAAACCGGTCACCAGCTTGGACCGTGGCCCGGCTGCCTGGCACTCATGCAGAGCCTTTCCTCCCCAAAGTGGGGCTCCTGCTTTATGGCGTCCAAGGAGCCCTGCTGCATTTGCTCATTTTTGCAAACCCTGCGGCCGCTGCAGCCGTTACAGCAAAAGAGAGCTGACTTTGCGAAGTTCAGCCATAAGGGCTGTCCCTGGATATGTTTTTCAGCCTTTCTGTAGCATCAAAGTCCAAATGTGTCAGATCAGTTTTCCATGCAAATTGGTTTTGCACAACTAGAAAAATACTGAAGAAGCACATGTTTTCTTGGGAAACAAACTCCTGTTAAAATCAATAAGGCAAGCTTCCCACTTCTTTTTTTCTACCAAGTTTCGTTATCTATTAAACAGCTTCATGAAAAGAAAATATTTCAGTTTTATTTTAAACAATAACACTTTAATATGCTGCTGCTAAATCACAAATCAAGCATAAAAATGAGTCATCTGAGCTTGAAGTTTGCAGATTTCCTTACACAACTGTTGCAATTATCTCAAACTGACTGTATACACTCCGGTAAATCAAAGTTAAAGTTAGGCTTTAGAGGTAGTAAATACTTTTAAGGCACCTGAACAGTCTTAATTCTTCCCTGAAGTCCAGACACAGAAGGGCAGAGTTTGGGGTGGGAGGCTTTTTTAAAAACAACGAAGCTTTTAAAAATCAACTTAATCTCATTTAAGATCATAAACTATGAAACAGCAGTGTGAATTGATTTCAGAAAAAAAGATTAATGTTGCCTGGGTGGCTTTCCCCTAAGCATGTTTGGGTTGCTTGTGAGTGCAACCTTAACGGAGATTTATAGTGCTTGAGTTAGGATAATTATATAACCATGACAGGTTTTTTATCCTTAAAATACCAATATATATTTTCAGGCTTGCCTTCACTTTAATGTAAGTTTTTCTTCTTTCTGTTGTCTGGAAACATATTATGATATGATATGATATGATATGATATGATATGATATATAATGCAAAGGTTGAGCCAATCCTGAACATTTCCAAAACTTCAGCAAATTGTCATTCAGAATTTGAATTTGTCCTGGTATGAATCATGCCATGAATTGGACTGCAGAGCCAAGCGTCCTCTAAGCTCAGATCCTGGGTTTGTACTTGGGTTTCTCTTTTATGAGAAAGGGCCAGTAAGGAGTCTTGCCATCCTTGAATCTCCTGCGCATTGAATTCAGTGGAGTTTAATGCGTGGACAAAGTCATTATGGAGTATTGGTAGGTTCCTCCTCACTTCCAGTTGGCGGTTTTGTGAATGGTGTTCCCAGCCACCTCCCCTGGGAGGGACAGACACGTTGTAATGGGAGCTCGGTTCCTGGATAGGGCTGATCACGCAGCTCGCGGCACGGGTAACAAAGCTCCCATTGATTCCCAGACCACAAGATCAGACTTCGTGCAGGCCTAAATTGCTCATCTATTTTTAATGCCAAGAGTAATTTGTTTTCTTTATGGAGAGCGTGCTTGCAAAACCATGTTGTTTAAGATCAAGCTCCTTTCATCTGGACAATGCCAGCGACAACAACAAAAAAAGAAAAAAAAATGTGTTTGAAAATCATGAAAAAAAATCAAATAACTTTTTTTTTTTTTTTTTAAGAAAGTAATTACATCCAGGCATCCAGGCTGACCACAAATGCCAAGTTTGTGCTTGATGCAGTTTTAACTGGTTGAAATATTATTTCTAAATAAACAGAGTTTAAAATGGAAATTCTGACGAAGCTTTGACTATATTGCTATTACTATCATGTTAAATCATTGTTATTGCCCTAGTGGTGTAAGTGCATAGCTACAGTTGCTTGTGGAATGATGAAAGCTAAAATCCAAAACATGCAGCTTCTCACATAAACTTCAGAGTACTCAGTTAGAGAACTATACCCACCCAACTTTGTAACATGAAGACATTCTGGATTTGTTATAATAAACAAATTATTAAAGGTAGCTTCTCTCGTAAACCATTTATATGTTGTAAGGCTATTGGAGGAACCCTCGTCTATTTTCACTTACACAGCTTACCTAGGTTGTTCATCACACCAGTAGTAATTGGTACAGAGATTTAGAAGGCAGTTGCCCACATTGACCTTCACACATATATTTATATGCACATAGATGTGTATGGTGTTTGCATGCACATAGGCACACACAGTGCTGTCAATAGCCAAGCTTTGTGACTTCGTGTAAAGCCAGTCTTTTTGCCTTGGGCAAGCAGCGGTTTGAAGGATACTTGGCAGCAGCTTCAAACCGCACTTTCTCATCTCATCACTGGCGAAAATAATTGTGGTCTCCAGGTGTTGCAGCTGGACAGTTTGTCTTGTTCTATGTATTGCTACTTCCTTCCTGAGATAATAACGAAATCATATTCAGATGACTGTGATGACCACTAGGAGGATTTTTCTTCCCCTTCTCTGCAAGCCAGTTTTTCTTTCTTGCCAGTTCTGTCTCCCTGCATTTACCACGTTAAACTGCTCCTCCCTTCGAAAATAAAGGGTCTCTGGGAGGGGTACATGCCCAGATGGACAATGATGCTTAAGTTTAGCAATCTGTGCACCAGTCTTGGAGTGGCTCAGCTAAAATGTCCAAACTTTTTGGCTGCCTCAGAAGTCATTTCTTCTTACTTTTCCTCAACTGAAAGTTTTCCTAATTTGTGTGTTGTTCGGTCTTTCAGCATTCATCCCTCTGAAAAAGAGCATGGTTCTCTCAACAGGACAGAGATAGAAAGAAAAAAAAAAAAAAAAA